>APFE030574105.1:0-64760 GCA_000404065.3 Pinus taeda | reverse complement strand
CCTTGGGGCACATGACTCCGGAGGAGGCTTTTTTCTGGGAAGAAGCCTGATATTGGTCATCTTCGTATCTTTGGGTGCATTACATACTCCTACATACCCAAGGAGAAGAGGACCAAACTAGAGCCCACTGCAGAGAAGGGTATCTTTGTGGGCTATAGTGAAACCTCAAAGGCCTTTCAGATTTACATTCCTGCACAAAGGAAAGTTGTTGTCAGGCGGGATGTGAAATTCGAGGAGGACAAGGCCTTTAGGAGGTCACGGGAGTTAGAGTATCTGGATCAGCCAGACCCTCAGCAGCAGTTGAGTCAGTCACAGGGATCCAGTGGGCAAGGATCAGGAGGATCCGGAGGTACATCTAGGACGATGTCAAGTCCGTCAGTGAACAGTGGCTCACTGAGCCAGAGGGTTGGTGCTCCGGGCAGCATGCAGAGCAGTCCACAGAGCAATTCACTAGGGAGTCCACTGATGGACAGTTCACACGGTACCTCAGCTTCTACAGGTTCAGGTGCAGGCAGGAGGACAGTAAACAGTCAGTCAGGAGTTCAAACTCCTGATGATGAGGAGGAGGAGTTTCATTCTCCAATGGGAGAAGTATGCTCAGGGAAGAGGAAGCCCAAGTGGCTTCAGGACACCTTAAGAGATGCCACATTTGTTGCTGAGCCTAAGAGGCCGGTCAGAGAGAGTAGACCACCTGAGAGGTTTTGTAGTTATATGGCAATGGCTACCAGCATCCTTGACTCTGAGCCTTCTACCTATGAGGAGGCAACTAGCCAGCAGGTCTGGAGAGAGGCCATGCAGGAGGAGTATTCTTCTATCATGAATAATGATGTTTGGGAGGTGGTGTCGAGGCTTGAGGGCAAATCCGTGGTTACTTCCAGATGGCTTTACAAGGTAAAGCATGTTGCAGATGGCAGCATTGAGATATTCAAAGCGACGTTTGTGGCTAGAGGGTTCTCCCAGGTAGAGGGAGTTGATTATGAGGAGATCTTTGCTCCCGTGGCTCGATATACTTCGATCCGCTCCATTATATCGATAGCAGCAAAGATGGGTTGGAAGATCCACCAGATGGATGTGAAGACTGCATTTCTCAATGGCTTCATACAAGAGGAGGTGTACATTGAGCAGCCACAGGGCTTTGAGCATGGGAAGGAGTCCCATGCGTGCAGACTGAAGAAGCCCTTTATGGCGGAGTTTGTGATAAAGGACATGTTTGTGATAAAGGACATCGGCTTGATGCATTACTTTTGGGGTTTGGAGGTGTGGTAGGAGGAGGGGCATTTCTTCCTGGGGCAGGGGAAGTATATGGCAGATTCCACATGGAGGATTGTAAACCCATGTCGACACCGATGATCACCAACTGGAAGAAACTTCATGCTTCGGATTCCGAGCTGGTGGATCCCACATTGTACATGCAGCTGATTGGTTCCTTGATGTATTTGGTCAACACTAGACCAGATATTTTTTTGCAGTCAACACGATGAGTCAGTTTATGTGTGAGCCTAGGAAGGTTCACTGGGTGGCTGCAAAACACATTTTGCGGTACTTGCAGGGGCAGTGGATTATGGTCTGGACTACAGGCAGGGGGATGGAGTGAGATTGGTAGGTTATACTGATTCTGATTGGGCAGGTTGTGCTTCTGATAGGAAGAGCACTTCAGGGTGCTGTTTTGGGTTGGGTTCGGCAGTAGTGTCATGGTTCAGCCGGAAGCAACAGTGAGTAGCATTGAGTTCAGCGGAAGCAGAGTATATGGCAGCCAGCCTAGCTAGTTGTGAGGCCATCCGGCTTCGCAAGATGTTGTTTGGCTTATTTGGTCAGCCGTTGAGACCTTCAGTGATTTATTGTGATAATCAGAGTTGCATTAAACTCACGGAGAATCTAGTATTTCATGACAGGTCAAAGCATATCGGGATCTAATATCACTTCATCAGAGACTATGTTCAGAAGGGAGCTGTGAAGCTTGAGTATCTTCCCACTGATGAGCAAGTTGCAGATATTCTTACCAAAGCCTTACCACGGGGCAAGCATGTCTACTTCAAAGACAAGATGGGTGTGGTGAGGAACACCTTCCTCGGTAAGAGGGAGTGTTGAAATCTGGTACCGGAGTACAGGTGGTTCCCTAAGGCTTTGATCTTTGGCCTAGGGAAAAGTGTCCAAAAGAATTTAATTTTTCTCCTAAAGTGACTTTATAATTTTTATAAAGTCAAATCTAATTTAAAGGTGACTTTAAGTGATAAAGTTATTAAAGTCTAATTTTAAAGTGACTTTTATAAAGTCAATGTAAAATTAGAAAGGAAAAGTGACTTTGGACATAAATGACTAAGTGGGTCTTTATTAAAGTGGGGTGAATTAAAAAATAGAAAGTGAGATTTAAATGAGCATTTAATCTTAACCCTAGATCTCAATCTATTTCAGCCATTGGATTTAGGGATTCCCCAAAAGTCACTTAGGGTTAGATTAAAGGAGGAAAAGGAGGAAAAGGTCATTCATTCTTTCATGCGCAGATTGAGAGAAGGAGAGCAAGAGAGCAAGGGAGATTTTTGGACAGGGAGGAGAAGGAGGCAGCAACTTGGCACACATTCCAAGGCAGAGTTTCAACAAGTCCGTACCACTGAGTTAGCACACAGTGAAAGGCAGATATTGGGCACAATTTTCTAGAAGTCCGTACAGCAAGTGCACAGAAATTGAGAAGCAGAAATCCGTACAAGTGGTTGTACCTTCGCACGCATTTCTAGGCAGAGATCCGTACAGCTGTATTGTTGTTTTTCTGCACATAAATCGAGGAAACCGTACAGTAGCATTTATGGCATCTTGCACGCTTTTCTAGGCAATCCCTACAGCAACATTTAAGGCTGAAATTTGGGCACAAAAATCGAGGAGGCCATACAGCATTTATTGTTGTTCTGTTTTGCTGTTTGCAAGTTTTTCCAGTTGGCTGTGAGGCACGGAAAACGAGATAAGTTGTAAAAGGTTGCTTGCTGATTCTTTTGCTGAATATTTCTCTCACTGTAAAAAGCATTTTCCAAAAATAAGAAGGAGCTTTCGAACTGGTTTTCCCCAAGAGTTGTAGGGGGTTTTTCCAGGGTCACCTTGACCAAAAATCACTGTGTTTAAATGTGTTGAATCGCTGTTTGTATGTGCTGATATTTATTTCTGCATTTTCCAACATTCTGTAATATTTCCAGAATTTGTGTTTTCAGCAAAATTTATTTTTCAGTTGTTGAATGTATGGATATGGGAAAAGGCATTTAACTATTTTGGAGAAATAAGGTGAAACTGAAAACCGGTGTGGGAAATGAGAAATTTATACATTTGAATGGGACAATTCTTCAAGAACCATCTGGGATACCAATTTCAATAAAGATTTTAGGGATTTGGAAACTCTTTCACAAGTCATATTCCATAACCCTAACCCCCAAATCCCCACATCCTTCTCCTAGAAGACGTTGTACCTTGCTTAGAAAGCAAGCCCCATTCTTGACCCTCTTCTGGAAAGGGATTATTTGAGTCACTCTATATCCACTTGTTGATTTATCCTTCATTTGTGACTCCATATATACCGAGTCTCCTCCCATCAGTGAAAGTCCGTAAATTGTAGGGAGCCTTAGTTGAAATGGCAGTGGTTAAGTCGCCATTTGTTGCCCTTGGTCGGGTGTATGACCCTTTAGGAATCCCCTTTAGGTCCCCTACTAGTTTGAGCGGTAACACTACCCACAAGTGGTGGGTAACAGGTTTCATACTCAAGTATGAGTCAAAATCATGTTCTTCGTTCCTTTAGTTTTGGCAAATGTTTTCATTTTATCCTCCATTTTATTGGAAAAATAAAAAGTCCTCCAAATAGGAGCTCTTTATGTTTCTAGTAGTTTATTGCTCTAGTCGTTTGTAAGATATCAAAGCATTAGTCTAGGGACGCAGTCATAGTTCGCAAAAATGATCAAGTATCAAATTTAATCCTACAATAAGGGTGGTTTAGGCAGATGACTTAGTTTTTCTATCAATATTATATAGTAATATAGCTTATTTCATTGTGTATGAAAATTCCACTTATTTATTCAACGTGCTAACAAGAACCTTTGTTAATGTTTGATTCCCATACTTGGAGGTTTGCAAGACATTTCTGCATTCCTTGCTTTCAATGGTTTCCATTGCTTTCATAAATTCTCTGAATCCTTATGTAGTTTCATCAATTGATCGTATAAAATATGGTCATTAACTTGAGCATGATTAAAGAAAAATATTTCTAAAGGTAATTCAATTCGAAAAAGAAAATCAAAACATGTATGAACACAAGTAAACAGTGTTATATCAAATTACCTAATAAAATACAGTACCTTATTCTTTGTTGCACATATCTGCATCCATATGCAGTATAGGAAACCAAACACTAAAGCCGCAAGTAAAGAGAACTTGCTGCAATTTCAAGTATCATTGTGTAAGCATTTTATGAAAAGATAAGATACTCCAAATTGTAATGTCCATATTTAGCATGAATGAATACATACTGAGATTCATCATATCGATCCCTTGAATGTAATCCTAAGAGATGTGTATCAAATTGTATAGAATTGGATCTCATAGTGTAGATGGCATCAAAGTGTGTGCTTGCAAACAAATACAGAACTAATTTATATTTTCTCAACGTGCTAAAGCAATGGAAAATGGAAAGACAAGGGCAATAGACAAATTTCAGCCATAAAAAATAATTCAGCATGTTGATTAAAATGGAGGATTGTAGCATTAAAAGAAACACCTGAAAGAGTTGCATATTTCTACTCTCAAGAGTGCATTTCTATAGCTTGAAAACAAAAATTGCTAAAAATGGAGAGACAATGAAGTGATGGAGACTTTTGTTATGTGTTTATATTTTCAAAAGCCAGAACACAACTATAAAGGGGTATTATTTGTATATATACATCAGATAAAGACACGAAACAAAAAGGATTCTTAGAGAATGTACTAATGTGGAACAGAGCCCCATCATAGACGTATTCCACTATAGTAATAGCTTGTAATTATGTATACCACCTAAGAAAAAACCACAAGATAGAGAGGGCCCAAAGGCATTGTTAGAATATTACTGTTGTCCATATACATACATACATGTGCATGTGCACACACACACACTTCAAATGGGTCAAAGAGATTTTCAAGGGATTCTCAAACACTTGGAGAACAAAAGCACCCTTTTTATAATTACACAGTCATTCTAACAATCAATTTCTTTTTAAATTATATTTCCATAGATTCATTTCTAGATACAAACTACCTAGAAATTGCATCTTCTAAAAAGCCTAGTTAAACATCATGATTATGACCACTATGTTGAACACAAAGCTCAAATATTTTGAGAAAGTAGTTAAGTATTATCTAAATGAAGGCTTTTGTGAGTAGAATTATTTAAACATTTGTCTTCTGGATCTGGAAGACGGGTGTTTAAGTAGTTAAGTCTTATTTCTTCTTCTACAAAGCCTAGTTAAACATCATAATTATGACGATTATGTTGAACACAAAGCTCAAATATTTTGCGAATGTAGTTAAGCCTTACCTAAATCTACGATTTGTCAGAAGTATGTCCATCCAGGCTACAATTGCATTTGCGAGATGCATAACTATTGAGAGCCAAAAAGGTGGTCTTTGCAACCTGCACCATTGTTTTACCAAATAACTTCACATTAATTACATCAATTATATGGTAAAAGAGAAAACTTGTATGTGAACAACTTTACAAAAAATAAAAGAGTCTAAGGAAACCTACACAAAAGTAAGCTACCATATGTTAAATAAGATAAAAGTTTATATGAGTTAAATTAGAGAGAATGCTTAGCTCCAATATGCATAAAATAAGTAAACTTACCATCATAGTCTATTCTAGAAAGAAACATTCCATACTCAGGTAATCACACCCATAAGAAAACCTTATGCCAGGAATATACAAAAATATTGTTGATAATAATGTAATTTACAATACGAAATACTAGAATTTAGAAAAATGATTTTAATTAATCATTAATTGCATTAATAGTATTACAAATCGATTCTTCCTTCTTCAATGCATTTAGCAAAAGCAACATCATTATTATAGCATATTTGGTCAATCACACTGATGCGGGACAACCTTACTCCAAGTCAAAATGTATTTTTGACTAGGCAAGGAGTTCTTCCATTTACCAAGGGAGTTGGTTCCCTTAGTGTGGAATTATTTAATTTATTGTATTTTCCTATGTTTATGAACATATTGTACATAAATAAGTAAAGTGAGGAATTGATGTAATCAGATCTTCTCTAAAAAGAGAGATCTCGAGAGTATTTTGGAGAGTTGAGAATTAGTTGGATTTATGAGAGGATTTAGTGGAACTAGAGTCCAAGAATAGGGATTTGTTGAAGGAATTGTGGATCTAGACCAGAAGTTGTTTAGTATCCTATTTTGTATAAAAATGTAATTAGATAGATAGAAAAAAGAGAGGTGTGAGTAGAAGATATCCGAGAGGATTTGAAGGCCGAGAGAGGGCTTATTGTAAATCAGGTTGAGAGGGCCTTTGTAAATTTGTTGGTTCATTGAATAAAGTACCACTTTGTTGAGTATTCAGAGTGCTTGGAATTATTGTTTGTTTCTGTGTTGAATTATATATGTGTGTGTGTGTGGAAACCAACAATGGCTGTAGGATCGAATTGATCCAAGCTCAGGAGGGATTTGCCACCTTACAGGAAGGAAGGGCGCAGCAGAATCATGTTCGTAATTAAGAAGCGAGAGAAGTATAGAGGAAGAGTGCACCAAGGGAGTGGGATAGAGCCGAATTGAACAAAGAAACAAAGGAAACCCGTGGAAGGAAGGACGAGAATTACATTGATTTCCCGAATCAAAGCTCAGGAGAGATAGACATTGATTGTTGATAGACAGAGGATCAACGATCCATTTTGCAGAAAAATCGAAAGCCAAAAGAGGAGCGAAATCAGAGTGGCACAATGGAAGCATGTTGCAGAGCACGAAAGGAAAGGCCAACACTTAGTCACTTTATCAATTTGGAGAAAGATCGTCATCTAACAACGTTGGGGAACGACAACAGACAGTGTCGAGAGACGGTAATTAACAGCTCTGGGCTAGAGGTCTTAATCTAGGAAGGCAAAGGAAGAGTGTATAAGGCTAACTTGCACTAAAATGGATATGGCAATAGATACGGATACGGGGTTGGAAATGGATACGACAATTTTTCAAAAAATCTGGATACAATACCATAGGAAACGACACAGACACACACACACACACACACATAAAAAAATAAGAATTTCATATTAGCGTTCATCTTTTAGAATCTAGACTCTATATCTAAAAATGCATAATCAATTATCATCTATCATCATCATCAATTCAGCGTACAAATTGTCATGATCATTAATGATTATTATAACATTCATGATTCAACATATCATCAAGTTCTTGTTTCAAACTTTCAAATTTCAATTATCAACATGACAAGTGACAACATCATCACCAAAATTAATAATGCACACTACATGGTACAAAGTACAAAATGAACTATGACTGGCAATCTACTATCATTATTCATAATTCATATGGTTGTTCAAAAGTTTAAAAGTTTAAACACCATCATAAATTACATTTACATATTATCAAATATGTCTTCATTTCTGTCACTAAGAAGTTCCACATCCTCTACAAAAGTGGGAGCATTGCTGCCATCTCCACTTAAAGGTCCACCTATTGGTGACTCTGCATCAAACAAAGTCATATGAGACCTGGCATTCAACGTCATATCCAAGTTAGGCAACTCTGGTTCCACATCCCATAATTTGAAGACCCCAAATTTGTATTCGTCTCTCTTGTATGACAGAAGGCAAAGGTTTGAATGAACATACACTAGTTTCTCAGCCTTCTTAGAGCCCAATCTGTTTCGCTTCACTGAATGGATGAAGCCATATGTACTCCAGTTCCTTTCTGCTAAAGAGGAACTAGCAACCTGTGACAAGATTCTTATTGACCACTCTATGTCAACTACCCTATAGTAGTCACTTTTTCGCAAAAGGATTCCATCATGTTCAAGCACTTGGATCATCCAAGATTCATCATTCATCAATGTTTTAAAGATGTAAACCCATTCTACAGTTTATAATGTAAATGATCCTAGTAAGATTGCTTATGTATGTAACAACCTAGGTAAGCCTATTGTTTTTGTTAGTTTTTGTAGCATCGGATGTGTTCTAGCCACGAAATTTGGTGGAGAGGATAGAATACATGTATTCTCCAACACTCATAAATCGTTTCTGGAAATTCCACCTAGAGACGACTTAATTAAAATAATTAATCGTTTTTTAAGGTTTCCTAAGTCTAAACTTAGGGAATATGATTGATTAAAGGGTATTAATTAAGTCATGGTGAGAATCTTCTAGAATAAGACATGGATCGAGTTTTAGTTAATCTTAGTCATCGATTAAGTTTTAATCATGGCCATTGATGTTTCAACGAGAGATTATAAGAGAAACTTGGTGGGGCTTAGAGAAAACACACGAGCAATTCGATTTCACTGGTAGATTGATTTCCTAAGTAGCAGCACTGAGTTGTCGGAGAGAGCTAGTGAGCTCGAAGCAATGAGAGAGGGGCAGGGATAGTAAGGTTGGAGGAAGTTTTTCCATCTCTGGTGAGTGCATTGCAAAGAAGCAGTGAATGCCATAGAGAGGCAGCGGAGAGCCACGCAGAGGCAGCACAGTGCTTCAGAGAGGATTACGTATTTTGCTGGGGAGAAGCAATGATCCAGTGCTAGAAGTTGAAAAGAGAGTCCAGAGGCCAGGAGGATCCATATTCCAGACAGTAGTTGATCAGATAGCGAGAGGGAAAGCAGTTTTGAGTTGTGGGATGCAGTATTGCATAGGCTGACATAGTGACTGCGTAGAGGCAGCAAAGAGCTACTCAACTTGATCCAAGGTCAGAGTCAGATCGCCTGTGGGAGTGAGATTTTTCTCACTAGATTCACTGTCAGTCATTTCTCTGTATGGATTGCTATATTTAAGCATCCATAGTTTTGTACTTAGATTTACTACTACATAATATTAAAACCCTTAGCTATTGCACCGGTTTTCCCGAGTTTCTGGGGACTTAGTCCAAAAATAATTATGTATTTGCGTGTGTGCATCTATTCTTCCAGCATTTTTATTCCTTCCGCAATATTTATTTTGTGAAGGTTGCAGTGTATTTAATTCGATATTTGTCATAGCACACAAGTAAATTGTTTAATCGAATTAACATCAGTTGTTGCAATAGGATTCGGGGTTTGCCGGATTTTCACATGGTATCAGAGCACATATTGTAAGTCGAAGAGCTCAGTAGTAGAAGGGAAGAGGAATTTCGTAGCTCTGCATAGAAAACAGTTCAAAACCCTCAGAGGCAGTGCAGTTCTTGGCCAGGAAGGTCAATTTTTGAGGAAAATTTTATTTCCTTGAGGGAGTCGACAAAGAATAAATTTTCCAAATCAAAGATTACCATAAGCAGAGGAAGAAGCAGTGTTTTCCTTGCAGAGCAGATCTTCAGTTGGGATGCAGTTATTTTGTAGCAGTTTGTTGGTGCAAAATAGCGTCAAGAGGAAGGAAGAGCACACACTGAGGGAATTCTTTCCTCAGGGAACTTCTAGTCCAGAAGTTTGATTTTTCATTGCAGAGCAGTAGTAGTTGTGAGCAGATTTGCCCACTCCAGTCAACAGCGGTGCAGAGGAGAAGTGAAGGAGTTCGACTTTGTTAGTTTTAGGTATGTTCTATGCTTAGAGCAATTTACTTCAATTTTTCATATTAACCCAATGACAATATTCAGATTAGCAATCACATCAGCATGATAGTAAAATGCAGATAGAACATAAACATAAACAACAGAAGACAACCCAAGACAAGAGGACACAAGATGTGGCACCAGCCAGGAACAAACCCTAATGTGTGGAAACCCTTGACCAAATCTTCTTCAATAGTTCAACAAAGAGAGAGATAGTACAAATATCAAACAGGACTAAATCTTTTATTCAAGTGGCATCAATAGGATGCTCATCAAACTAAGCCAAACATAGTCAAATCTTGACCCAAAACGTCTTTCAGAATTGTAATGTCTTCTTGCTGCACTAGCTATCACTGCTTCATGAGATAGGACATCAACATTCAGTCCTCTTCCTTCGTACAGTCAACAATGCAGGTCTTCGAGGTGAGGCTCCACCACTTGTGCAATCCTTAGAACAAAATTTTCTGCTGGCTATGGCCTACAGTCTAGCCCAACAACAAGTTAGGCCTATGGTCTTCAATCAATAATCAATAATATCAACGCAGTAGTATTGAGTCCAACAAGTTGGACCCAATCTGAATATACTGATCTGATCTTGGACTAGGACAAATTTCTTCAATGTAATGACTGAGGTCTGCCATCCTTATAAATTGTCCTCGTGAATAGCCTCAACACTGCACTGTCACCACACTTCTAGGACACAGTCAATAAGAGATTCGATGTTGTCATCATGATGACTGGTTAGGGCACTTCTTGGTTGTAGCTTAGGGTTTCTTCATAACTGTGAAGCCTTCCTTTACTGTGGTTTATAGATCCTCTAGCCAGCGGATTAGAGCCCTTCTTAACTGCTGCTTAGAACCTCCTTTGACAGCAAATAGGAGACTTCCCTTTTTACTGCAGCTAGGGCTAGTTAGACTACAGCTAGGGCAACAGATAAGACTTCTTTGGCTGTGGATTAGGGCTGCGCATGAAGCTCCTTTAGACAACGAATAGGTCCTCCTCATAAGACAGCTGCAAGGGCTTCCAACTGCGGCTAGGCTTCATGACTGTGGCTAAGTTCTGGCTAAGTCTCCTTGCTTGAACAGCAACTAAATCACCTCCTTTAGGACTGTGTATTGAGCCTCTTTCTGACTGCAGATTAATGGTCCATTTAGGTTGCTTATGGAAGCTCCCTTTGATTGCATCTAGGGCTAGAGCTCCCCTCTAGGACTGCAGCCAAATCTCTCCCTTACCTATGGCTAAGTCTCTTACTTATTGCAACTAGGGTAAGGCTAGATCTCCCTCCCTTTAGGACTACGGCTCGCTGTATATAGAAGCCTGCTGCTAGGGATCTTTTAGAGCTTCCATAGACAGTGTATAGAACCCTCTCCTTGCCGCATAGAAGAGCCTCCTTTAGGACAGCGTATAGGGCTTCTCTACTAAACCTCTCCTTCCACCAAAACCCAAATGAGTTGAGAGAGAGATCACAAGAGATGAGTATCTCAAAATGACTTGAAGACCTCCTCTATTTATAATGCCACATTGAGGATAAGTTGGGGTAATTTGGTTGTTGGCCAACCTTGACAAATTGTCAAGTAACACAAATAAATTCAGATCTCCATGGATACATGTCGGAATCAGATGATCTTTAGATCAATCCTACACCTCTCGATGAGAGGAGTCCAAGAAAAATATCCACTGCCATAAATAAGAAGACCCACATGGAGTTTGACCGTAGTTGCCAATTTTAACAGACTTTTGTAGAGATGGCATCAGCAGGGCTGAGAGATCAGGATCAGTTGAACGAAGCCTCCAACTACGTGATCTGGAAGGCAAGAATTTCCTATCTTCTAGATGAATATGATCTCAAAGCCTACATCGATAACGTGGTAGCTATACCCACAGATGCAGATCAGATGAAGACCTATAAGAAGGAGATAGCGAAAGCAAGGAGGTTGATTCTCGATGGGGTTCGAGATCACATGGTGTCTCACATAGATGGCAAAGATACTGCCAAATAGATTTGGGAAGATCTTGCTACACTATACCAGGGATCTTTCGAGCAGCGGAAGATGTATCTTGAGGGGAAGTTGAGATGTACAAGGATGCAAAAAGGGGAGCGCATAGACCCCTTTCTCACTAGGATTCAGGATGTCCAAGGCTAGCTGTTTGAGGTCAGGTTAGCGCCCCAACCTATAGAATTGGTGCGGTTAGCTCTAAACAATGTGTCCGAAGAATGGCAAGTCTTCATCCAAAGTATTCTGAGCAGAGACAAGTTGCCAAATTGGGAACGAATGTGGATTGATCTGCACCAGGAGGAGATGAGGCGAGATTTGGTCAAGAGCACCATCAGTGGCAACAGTGGAATGAAGCAAGTGAAAGAAGAAGAGAATTTGGCCATCGCATCAAAGGGGCAGCAGGGGCAGCAGGGGCAGCGCAGGAGAAAGAAGGACCTTTCCAAGGTCAAATGCTTCAGATGTGGTGAGCTTGACCACTACAGTACCTAGAGTCCTCTAGGAAAAAGGACAAGGAGAAGCAAGACTAGGCGGCAGCTCATCTAGAGATCGACAGGTTGTCCTCTAGATTGGAGGAAGAGTTTGCCATGATCACCGATATACCTCCAAGAGTGAAGTGGGGGTTATTTGGTTTTGTGGTCCCAGAGAGCTACAGGATGGGCAAGATCTTGAGGAGGTCTACCTCATGAATCAATACCTTGCTACGAGAACCCATAGCATGCAGTAGCAGGATGGATCAATGGCAAATTGTGTAGTCAAATTCCAGAGTGACAAATGAAGTGGCTAGTAGGAGTCAGATACTGGACAACACAGTGCAGAGATGGCAGCAGTGCAGTTGGCACAGAGTAGAGTCAGCGACAATGCAGAGGCTTCAGTGATAGCGTAGAGACTAACAGCTGTTAGAGACTCTGGAGACAGATGCATCATACTGATCACAGTTGATTCAGTATTTTCGATGCTTTTTAGTTGCAGTTGTTGCAGTTGTAGGAGAAAATGGAGAGGGAATTGCAGTGCAGATGTGGTGTTGGCAGCAATTCAGCAGGGCTAGTAGCAGCGCAGATGTAGTGTATATCAGAGTTGCGCAGTAGCTAGTGGGAAGCAACAACGTGACAGGAGGTGGTGCAGAGACAGGGTGTTGCTTCAGTGGGTTGCAGTGTTAAAACACATTCCTCTCTAATGAGGAGTGTTATTTTTTGTAGCATCAGATGTGTTCTAGCCATGAAATTTGGTGGAGAGGCTAGAATACATGTATTCTCCAAAACCCAGAAATCGTTTCTAGAAATTCCACCTAGAGAAGACTTAATTAAACTAATTAATCTTTTTGTAATGTTTCCTAAGTCTAAGTTTAGGTAATATGATTAATTAAAGGGTATTAATTAAGTCATGGTGAAAATCTTCTAAAAAAAACATGGAACGAGTTCTAGTTAATCTTAGTCATCGATTAAGTTTTAATCATGGTCGTTGATGTCTCGATTCTCAATGAGAAATTATAAGAAGAAATTCGATGGGGCTTGGAGAAAACACACCAACAACTCGATTTCATTGGTAGATCGATTTCCTGAGTAGGAGCATTGAGTTGCCGAAGACAGAGCTAGTGAGCTCGAAGCAATGAGAGAGGGGCAAGGATAGTAAGGTCGGAGGAAGTTTTTCCAGCTTCGGTGAGTGCACTGCAGAGAGGCAGTGAATGCCACAGACAAGCAGCGCAAAGCCACGCAGAGGCAGCGAGTGCTTCAGAGGGGATTTCGTATTTTGCTGGGGAGAAGCAATGATTCAGTGCCAAAAGTCGGAATGAGAGTCTGGAGGCTAGGAGGATCCATCTTCCCATCAACAACTGATCAGATAGCGAGAGGGAAACAAGTTCCGAGTTGTGGGACGCAATGCTGCATAGGCTGACGCAGTGACTACGCAAAGGCAGCAAAAAGCAACTCAACTTGAGCCAAGGTTTGTGTCAGATTGCATGTGCGAGTGAGACTTTTCTCACTAGATTTATTTTCAGTCATTTCTCTGTATGGATTTCTAGATTTGAGCATCCATAGTCTTGTACTCAGATTTACTACTACATAATATTAAAACCCTCAGTTGTTGCACCGGTTTTCCCGAGTTGGGTTTTTCTGGGAACTTAGTCCAAAAACAACTCTGTATTTGTATGTGTGCGCATCTATTCTTCCAACATTTTTATTTCTTCCGCAGTATTTATTTTGTGAAGGTTGCAGTGTATTTAATTTGATATTTGTCATAGCACACAAGAAGTAAATTGTTTAATCAAATTAACAATTAGAAGAATTAACATCAGTTGCTGCAATAGGATTCGAGGTTTGCCGAATTTTCACAGTTTTGGTGACGATTTCTATCCTAGGAGGTTTTTCGTCTCGCTGATACATGTGTGTTTCCAAACATTGATGATCGGCAGAGTTTTTCCCTCTAGCCTCACCCCAAAGCTAAGGTGGATTTTGTCGTCAAGATCTTAGGTAAGTCCTAGTGTTTTAGTTGAGTCTTTTGTAAAGTGATTTGAGAATAATTTTAACTAATTTGGTTAAATTATTTTATTACAAATCACTTGGCCTACTAGATCATATTTGAGTTGTAAAATTGAGTAAATAATTGAAAGTCTATTACGATCTGGTGTTCCCCCTTCATGGGTTGAAATGTAATTATCTTATGTAAATAATATTTTAGTCATGGTGCTAAAATATTAGACTATTGGAAGAAATAATTAATTCTCTCATGTCTCAATTAATTAAATTTTCTGGCAAAAATAAATTAAAAATCCTAAGCTAGAAATTTCATTAATTTGTGTCAAAGTTAAGTCTTAGGAAAAATAAATTCTCCAAATTAAAAAATTTGTGGGTTCTAGAAAAATTGATTTTTTGAGCTTCTCCACCAAGGGAATATTGAAAATATCAAGAAATTTTGAACGCTTGGGCCTTGGTGGTTAAGTTAAAATCAATTTTTTGAGGAAATTAACTCAAAATAATTAATTTTGAGTTAATTAAAAATCAATTAAATGAAAAATTAAATTAACCTCAAAAAATAAATAATTTCAACAGTGATGATTAAAAGATAATTAAACATTTATCAACGGTCGAGATTACTTTGATGTGAATCAAGCCAACTAGTTGTTTGGAGAATTTATCTATAAATTACAAGTCATTTGTCTCACAAAGCATCCAATCATGGAATAGTGTAATAGCTCTTGAAGCTCACTTGTATTTTTCTGGAATAATAATAACGCAAAGACTTTGTGGTTTTCATTGATGGTGGTGTTCCTCTTCTGCTGCTTATGGTAATATTGTTCTTAGTGTTCTGTTGAATGATATTTTTATAAGTTGTTTATTATTAGCCTTCATGGAATAACTTATTGCATAGGTATCTTGCATACGTTATTAGATCTAAGATTGCATTTTAATTTAGTTTAATTAGCAAGTACCTCTAACTCTTTAAGATTATATTGTTATTTCATATTTCTATCAATCTGACAACTTGATCTAGTGTGTGCAGAAATCATGTATTTGGAAAACTTGTGGATTAGGGGAAGTCGTCGGTTTGACCAGCCAACTCTTAGTTCATAAAATCTGCAGACTCTTCTTCATTGAAACCCCGGGATCTATCTAACGTAGTTTCTCTTGCAGGTTTCTTGGCCAATGCTTCATTTGAACTCATTTATATCTTAAAATCTTTTATATATAGCGCTTTAAATGATTTATTTGATATTTCTAGTGCTACTTTATCTAATCTATGGGCAGAGTTGTCCTCATACCTATAGATTAGATCTGTAAATTAATCGTAAATAAATTTGGGTATTTATCTTGTTAGATCTTTTACTTTATTTTGTAATTATTTTTTATTTATTTAATTTTTCTTCTTAATGTTTTAAATGTTTTAGACTTTGCAAAATGATGAGAATATAATTCGTATAGGCCTTATGTCCATAATTAATTCCATATAATTCGCATGGTTGCCTTGTGTTCCTGGCAGGTCCAAGAGAAGCAAAGGCCTAGGGTTTGAAAATTTTCTGTGGATTCTTTAATTCGACTTGTTTTTTTTTTAAAGCTTCAGGATCATTACTTCAAGGAGGTCGCATGCCCTTCTTTGATCTGCAAACCCTCGCTGTACACATATGATTTTTTATTCCAGGGTTTTAAAAATAGCTAAAGGCCAATCTAACTCAATCACAGACCATTTTTGTGGATTTTTTAAATAAACCCTGAAGCATTTTATCTCAAAGGAAGCTACTAGCTTGCAAGCCTTTATCAAGGGTTTCATATCGAAGAAATTTGCAAACAAATTCTGAGTTATTTATTCATCAAATTTCTCTTCACTGTAAATAGAATTTTCTCTTGTTTTTCTAAATCGAATATCTTCAGATCTGAAACGATTTTCCTTCATCCCTGATGTATTAGCAGAAAAAATCAAATTTCTTGAGGTTGTTTTCATTTCAAAATAGAAATCGAACTATCCGTATTTGCTTGGAGGGTTACCGTTTCTTTTAGAGACTCGAGCTTTGAACATTTTACAATATAATTATTTATGAGCTTGTTCTTTATCAAGGCTGAGGGCTTTTCCTCCAAATTTTTTCTGTTTCTAAATTTTGTCTATGATCGTTGTAGGTATTTGGAGAAAATTTCCCTCTCTGGTGCAACAAGCCTTCTTATCTTGACTTCCTGCAAGCAACGAAAAAAAATTGAGAGATAAGGGTTTGGAAATTAAGGTAAATAAATCATAAATTTCAGGCCATCTTTCTGCTTGGCAATAAGCCCTTTTTTGGATCTATTTTTCTCTGAGCCCAGAGCAAAAGAATTGCGGATATTTTATCATTTGGCCACAAGCCCAAAAGGGTCGATTTTATCTCTTTGGTGCAATATTCTCCATTAATGAAATCGAATATTCTAGAATTCTCAAACCAATTTATTCTCTGTAAACCGTCATCAAAATTTTAGCACATTTTCCTCTGCCGCAAGCAAATCCATGAGCGAGAAACTATGTAGCATTTGAGCGGCGGAATTTTTCTAAGTCGATTCCTGAGAAATTAATTATTTAGAGCCTTTAATTTTTCCAAAGTTCCTTTTAGTCCCTTGCGTATTTCTCTCTCTTTGAACTTTGACGTCATTTATTTTTGGAGTGCATTTCAATTTGAGGAAATTGATTGCATTTTGGAAAAAAGTTTATCATTTTATTTTTTATTTTTTTATAAAGATTTTCTCTCATTGATATTTTTGGAAAATGGGTCAACTAATTTTTCAAGGGGGTTTGTGATAGACTAACTTTTCCTTTGACTCCATTAATAAAATTAACATTATTATTCATTAATTTGCTTCAAATTTGAATCTCATTTGCATTTTAGGCTAAAGTCTTCGATTAATTAATCTAATTAATTGTGCTTCATTGTATAATTAACATTCGCTTTATATTGCTCTATGGTAATTTTGAAATACATTAGAAGTGAAGTGACATCTTTTATTAAGACATCAATAATGTCACTTTGTGTTTGAATGCATTAGAGTGCTTTGATAGATTTGATTGACATTCTAATCATCTAACTTTGTTTCATTGAGCAACTTTTTATATGCTTCATTGGGTTATTGAAATAAGTTAATTTCTATTTTGTGCTTAAAGAAATCTTGATCTAGTGGATATTGCTTTCATTGAAGCATCTTGACATATTGTGTCTTATTGAAGCAATCATACCTTGTTGACAATTGCACCCTCATTCTAGTTTAGGTTGCATTTCATCCCTCTAAAATTGTTTAATCTCTCATCATTGGTTTATGAGCACTCTAATTTACTTGCAAAATTATATATTTCTTGTACCTATCATCTTGTAGTATTGCTATTAAAGTGGAAGTACATTGCTCATATATCAATCGTGTCTCTCGTACTAACTTTCCTTGCAACAACTTGAAGCTTTTCATATTTGTGCAAGTGATATAATTTACTTTGAGCATTGTCCATTAGGAACTGGTCTATATCTATTAATCTTGCTATTGCCTCATTATCTTTAATTACTTTATCTTGTTAAGATTTACTTTGCTCAGTGAATAAACACACTTGCTAATTAATCTCAAGTTGCCTGAAGAGGTATTAATCTTTCCCTTAGTCTCCTAGAACTTGTTGTTCCAATAAGTTTTCCTCGTCCATTTACCTTTAGGGACTACCCTCCCTTGACTTAGCTAGGAGAGAGTCTAAACGAAGTAAATAGGAATCGAGGTGACAACCCCTACCTTGAGCGTTGCACCTTTGGTGTACACTTTGGGCGACAACAATCCTGATGGCCAATTTTTGGATATGTGGAAGTTCCCCACCATAGTAGTTCCACCAATCAATTGGACTCATTGCCCTCTTGTCCTGCATAAAATCAATATCAAAACCCCAACCCTCTGATCCCACAAAATGAGCAAACTCTGCATGAATCTGAAAGCCCAATTTTAAGATCTACAAAAAGCTTTCTAAAATCTTTTTTAAATCCTTGTGAGACTTCTGGGTCTTTGCTTGGTGCGGTTCTTTCTGGATCACTAAGCAACTCTACAGCATAATATTTTGGATTCACTACATAGGCCAAAAGGTGCAATGGGTTGGTCATCTTGTTCCACATTTTGGTCAATTTATCTTTTACTTCTCTGTAAAATAATTCATCTGGGTCATTCTCCTTGGTATTTATAACCATCGTTATCTTCTTTATTATGGAATCAATGCCCTCATACATCTCTCCAAAATTAAGCATATTTGTGTCAAACATACGGAGCAAATCCACAATTGGCTTATTAAATACCAAGAGGTACTCCACCCTATCCCACCATTCATCATCAACAACCAACTTTTTCATTGCTTGTGCTCTATCAGATTGGGATGGCCTCCATTGAGTCCTAAGAGAACTGCATACCATTGATTGTAATGCATCTTTCACCTACATAAGCTTTGTTAAAACTATGATGTGAGAAACAAAACGAGTCTCGGCAAACTACAGGTGCCAAATTGCCAATGTTTCAATAAATTAAAAACCATAATTTGATTGAATAACTATTATGATTCATGAATCATGACATTTGAGAATCCAATTTACATATTTGAATTTAGAGTCATAGAAATTCGAATTTATGAAATAAACTTTAAAGTTTAGGTACCTTAAGGAGCTCCAATTTCGCAAATTCCATGTAGATGTCTTAGGACATGTGGAGGTTTGTGATGAATGCTTAAATTTTTTTTGCCTCTTTAGAAATAACTTGAATCCACTCAATTTGCTTCCCCATCTTGCTCAACATTAGGCTCATTGAATGTACAACACAAGGGGTCCAAAAGATGTGTTGATATTTTGTAATGTTCCAAACTTGGATAAACAGTGATATGTAAAGCAAAAACAAACACGACGCCAAACATTTCAAACATTCAGCAAATACTCATAAAAACTCCAGAAGTAAGGACCAACTGAGCCATTTTATTAATCAAATGGAGCAAGTACAATAGTATGGAAGAAGTGCACCTAGGCTTGCCTCAATGGCAAGCATGACAAAGCCTAGGTGATAAAACAATAAGCCCAAATGATGATAACCACTGCTCGAATGATGCTCTGCGCTGCCTAGAAAATCTACACTGTCTGCTGGAAAGGAACTTCTAGAAACCCCACCTCCAGTGCTCAGAAAACGCTGCAAAATTAACCTCAAGCTCCTCAACCAAAACGCAAAAATGGTTTGGTCTGATTCTGACCTCCCAAAATTGACCCCCAAAAGGCCCTACGCCCTCCAAGACTGTTGAAGCACATTACCTGCCAATACGCCAACAAAATCCCCTTCAAATACTCTGGAAAAGTAGCAGTCACCTCCACTAATGTTTCCATTGTCTCCCCCGACAAGGATCAGCGTCAATAGCTGAGTCTCCACCTCCCATGTGTTCCTAATATCCTCCTGCGCTGGCCCAAGAAGTGCAAAAACCCCACCAAATAGTAGCTCTCTCCTCTAGCCCAAAAACTCACCCAAATGGCAGCGAAACACCAGAACCTCCCTTCTAGAATTTTTCCCAGCCAAAGCTCCTCTGAAGAATGTCAAAATCACAACTCAACTTCTCCCGTTGCATCCTCTAAAAATATGCACCTCATGGAGATGCTGAATACCACTGCTGGAAACCACACTGAAAATCTCCTCTAAAAGAATGTGGATGAATCCTCTCTATGGTGGCACTCGAAGTCCTCCGAAGAAAGGGTGAGTTCTCCGCTTGAAGAACTCTTGTCAAACAAGTGACCCGGCTACGCAGGTCGAGCAACTAAGAAGAAATTCGATATGCCAAAGATGCTCAAATGAGGAGTGATGCCTTCCTTTTATAGATTTCGTGGAGCACTTTTCCCCCCATTTTCCCTCCTTTGTGGATTCCTCACTTAACCATCGACTTCCCCTCATGCAATTTGAACTAGGGAGTGCATATTTTCCTAGTGTGGATGGCCCCCACATGTTAACAAAACCAAAATAACTTACTTATAATGTCTAAGCCTCCTAATAAAATCGAATGGGCCCCATCTCCTACAAAATTGGCCCCAAAATGTAGAGATTAATTATGTTCCAAAATTATGTAGGAAGGGACATTACACTTTGTTGGAAAGGAACTACTAGAAACCCCACCTTTAGTGCTCAGAAAATGCTACAAAATTAACCTCAAGCTCCTCGACCAAAACCCAGAAATGGTTCGATCTGGCTCTGATCTCCTAAAATCGATCCCCAAAAAGCCCTACGCCCTCCAAGACTGTTGAATCACACTGCCTGCCAATGCACCAACAAAATCGCCCTGAAATACTCCAAAAAAGTAGCAGTCGTCTCCACTAATGTTTCCCTTGTCTCTCCCCACAAGAATTAGCCTCGATAGTTGAGTCTCCACCTCCCACGTGTGCCCAATATCCTCCTTCTGCGCTGGCCCAGGAAATGCAAAAACCCCATTGAATCGTAGCTCTCTCCTCTAGCCCAAAAACTCACCCAAATGGCAGCAAAACACCAGAGCCTCCCTTCCGGAATTTCTCCCAGCGAAAGCTCCTCTGAAGAACATCAAAATCACAACTCGGCTTCTCCCACTGCGTACTCCAGAAATACACACCCCCTGGAGATGTTGAATACATCTGCTGGAAACCACACTGAAAATCTCTTCCGAAAGAACGTGGATGAATCCTCTCTAGGGTGGTACTCAAAGTCCCCTGAAGAAAGGGTGAGTTCTCCGCTTGAATAACTCTTGCTAAACAACAAGTGACCCAGCTAAGCATCTCGAGCAACCAAGAAGAAATTCGATATGCCAAATATGCTCAAATGAAGGGTGTTGCGTTCCTTTTAGATTTCGTGGAGCACTTTTCCCTCCATTTTCTTTCCTTCGTGGGTTCCTCACTTAACCATCGACTTCCCCTCTCATGCAATTCGATCTAGGGAGTGTGAATTTTCCTAGTGTGGGTGGCCCCCACGTGTTACTTAACAAAACCAAAATAACTTACTTCTAATGTCTAAGCCTCCTAATAAAATCAAATGGGCTCCATCTCCTCCAAAATTGGCCCCAAAATGTAGAGATTGATTCTATTCCAAAATAATTTAGGAAGGGACATTACATATTTGCCTTTAATAATTAAGTATGTTGCTTTACACACCGTTGCATGGTGACTTATTACCTAGACAACATTTTCTAGCCCCACCAATTCAATTGCTTCAATCAAGATGTCAAAAATGAATTGAGAATCTTTCATCTTCCATTCACAATCCATTGCCTTAAAAAAAATTGCCCCCTTTGGGCTCTGAGCAACCACATTGATCAAAGGCCTATTCCTTTGATCTTTCCATCCATCAGAAATGATAGACACCCATGAAATGCGCCATGAATTACAAATGAGGCTTAATTTAGCCTCAAAATCTAACTTTTCAACACTCAACATTGTGCTGCGAACCTTCTCATATCCAGGGCTCTTGAACTCTTTGGGGGCTTCATTCACTGCTTTTATCATCTTTGCCCAGTAAGTAGATCGCACAAGGTTAAAGGGAAGGCCATTTGCATAAATGCATTGACCTATAGTCGCAACTGCTATCTCTCGAGCATCATTATGAAAACTCCTTTCAAGCGGTCCCAAATTAGACCACTTTGAACCAACAATTCCATGAGAATGAAGTGGAGGCTTTGGTGAAGATGCTCCCAACCTTGTTGGATGTTTTAATTGAGAGGCAAGATTTGCCTCATTTGCTTTAGCATCTGCCTCATCTTGTTCTTTATGATATTTTCCAAGTTTTGCCTTGCTTAAACCATTTCCATCTATGCCATTCTCTTTAGGTGGGCCACTGCATATTTGAACCCCATTTCCTTTTAACCCAAATAAATGTGCTTTAACCTGTGTGTATGATCCCTTATACTCCTTACACTCACTGCAAACCCATGCCAATGATCCCCCTTCTTGGATCATCCCAACAATAGTTACCTCTTTCCAAAGTGATGACTTTGCATCAACTTTAGGGGCAGATTCAATTTCATGTTCCACTTCCTCTGCCTCATGAATGGCTGAACTTGAAGTTGCCATGATTGATGATGATGATGTAAATGAAACTGCAAAATAAAATTGACAAAATATTAAAAGATCATAATTGTTAAATCAGAACTATGTTTTATAAATTAAATATTTAAGCCACATGAGTAGTGTTCACTGTTAGACAAGTTCTGTGACTAACACTCATTATGTTACTGGTTATTAGTAATTTTGATGCCATTGAGAACTTGGAAAAGTAGTTTTGTTGCATTGTTTCCTTCAGCTTCATTGAGAAAATTGGGGACCACCATTACCTAAACTAATTTGGATTTTGAACTCTACTTGTTGAAGAAGAAACAATTAATCGAAACTCTACTTGTTGAATATGTCAAGCCTGTATTTTTGCTTTTGCTCTCATAGACGAGTTTCCAATTGTATAGGTCACTACCAAGAAAATTGGCTTCCTTCTTTAAAGGAATGGATTTATGAGCATACATTACTTAAAATATTCATGGGCTCAATGATAAAATTTAATATAGTTTGATTTCTAACTAGGTGCAAATCAGTAGTAGACTTGTAGTTACAAATGAAATGGCTTTCTAGATGACTCTCAGAAATAAATTTCTTCTAGAATATTCTATTGACTTCATGGTTGGTTCTTGCAAGTGTAGGTTCCCATTCTTGCACTCGTAATGAGTGAGCGAGGGCTAATAAGTCGTCTTCTACGTGTTGATTTGGGGTAGCATCGGATGTGCTCTAGCCACGGAAATTGGTGGAGAGGCTAAAGCACATGAGATCTCCAAGACCCAGGAAAAGGTTTCGGCAGAATCTAACCAGTTTGGGAGATATTAAAATAATTAATATTTTTAATGGGGTCCCTAAGTCTAAACTTAGAGAAAATAAAATATTAATGTAGATTAATATAAAACTAAGTTAGAATGGTCCAAAAGTCATGGATCAAACCAAATCTAATCTTAGTCGTTGATTAGATATTTAATCTCGGCTGTTGAATTGTCAACAAGAAAAGTATCAGAGGCTTGAGGGTCACTTGGAGAACACATCGAGTTGATCAAGAATTTGATTTTCTGGGGCAAGGCTTGCTGAGGAAATCGAAGGAGCGATCAGAGTTGCAGCTGAAGGGCAGTGAATGCAATAGCAAAGAGGCAGAGATAGTGCAGAGCATCAGCACAGAAGCCATGAGGGGGCTGATGCAGAGCCAACTAGAGGCCACACTGAAGCAGCCAGAGGCCACGCAAAGGCAACCAAGAGATGCGTAGAGCCTGAGGAGGGCAAGCGTGAGAGATGCAGAGGCTCCAGAGGCTGACGCAGAGCCCAGAGAGGCTGACGCTAGACCAGAGAGGCTGACGCCAATGTGGAAAAAGTCGAAGTCGGGATTAATTCGGCAAGGGTCCAAAAGTTGAAAAACTCGTTAAAGTTGGGAGTTTTTTGAAAAAGTCGGCAAAAAATCGACAAAATTAAAAAAACACAAAATTATTCATTTTTTTTAACATCTAGAGTCGAAGCATAGTTTAGAGGTGTTTTCAGTGTTTTACTACAATGTCATTCTTTACATGTGAATTCGATCACTAAAAGGATGTTACACTTTTGCAGTCTACATTCTAAGTGCATTTTATCACCAATGTTTTTCAACATTATCCACAAAAATATGATCATAACAGTGTTGATTCTTGGGAATGTTCATCAGCTATTTACACTTCCTTGCTTGCTAGTCTGGATACCCCTTGTCCTCTTTCTCTTATGTCTCACAATCATGCTCGTCGAGGTAGGTATGCACTTCTTTTTCATAGTCTTCTCAGTTTCTTATAGCAGCCTTCTGACAGCTTAGCCTTTGGCTAATGTCTCTTCTCTGTATTTTTTTGCACATCTCATATAGATCCCTATTGTTTTGCAGACATAACATCCAGCAAGAGAAAACCAATAATAGTTGTATATGTTTCAACATTCAATAGAATATAGCAACCAAGCAATTAATTTTCTCAGTAACACCAACCAACTATAATGCTTGAAATTAAGATTTCAACGAAAAAACAAATTGCACAGCACAACGTTATCACCAAATTTCTAGGGCTATGTTTGAAAGATTCCACTCTCTAACTTAAGATTAAACAGGAGAAAATTATATAATTTTCGCCTTTGCGGCCTCTTTATCCGTGGCCTGGGAGGGAGGCAGATTTTTTAGGTCGACTACCGATTAAATCGAGAGTATAACGATTAAATCGCAATTTTTTCCTTTCTGAAAAAGTCGCCAAAAAGTCGGGGGATTAAATCGTTTAGTTTAAAAAATCGCTTTTTTAGGATTAAATTGGGATTTTTTGTAGACTTTTTCCACACTCGCTGATGCAAACCTTAGAGGTTGACGCTAGGAGATTTCGAGGGGCAGATTGGGGCTGATATCTGTCTCTGACTGAGAGGTACTACTGTCGACGGCATTCTCTATTGGGTGAGCCATTTCTGGCACCCAGATTGTATTCTGAAACTGCTTAATAATAAAACCCTCAAATAGCTGCACCGGTTTTCCCGCATTGGGTTTTTCAAGGGACATTAGTCCAAAAATAATGTTGTCACTTGTGTGCTTGTTTTTTTTCCTTTAGTTGATGATCTGTATGTATTGAGACTGTAGTTGTATTTATTTTCAGTATTTACATGGTAAATAACTTGTTAATTAACAGAAAAAGAAAGAAAAAATAAATCATAAAGTACAGGAAGGATTTATAACAGTTAGACTTAGTAATTCCAACATGGTATCAGAGGGTGGTTGCAGATCACAGGGTAACTAAAGGCATCAGCCGAGCAAAGTAGCAGCAGCAGAAACAGTGGTCTCAAGTGAAAAAAGTTGTCCCTAGCGGAAAAGCAGCAAGGAAGGGGTGACGCAGTGCCTACGTCATCAGTTCGAGCCGGGAAGAGAATCAGCGCAGTGGCAGAGAGGAGCAAACCTAACCTACGTAGTGCCCAGTCATCTTTCTCAATGAGGAAGGATTGACGCCCGTGACCAGGAGGTGCAGATTTTGTTGGTGCTGGGATTGCATAGAGCCTAGAGGCTCTAACCTTCAGTTTGCTAGGGCATAGGAGGCTGTGGGTAAGTTGCAGAGTCAAGTTGGTGGGGTATTGTGGTCAAAACAGTACCTAACAGGGCAAGACCAAGGAGGAGGGAGTTGTTGAGGATTTCTAGCTAAGAAATCCGGATCAGTGGTGCAGTTGCACTAACGATTGGAGTGGGGGCATCTCAACATTGGTAGAGGGGTTTCCAGGAGGGAAATCGAAGCTCAAAGGGAGTCACATCGAGAACTTCCAGGAGGGAAGTAGAGAGACTTGAAAGAGTCGAAAGAGGAGCAACGAAATGGCAGTGAACGGGGTAAGAGATCAGGACAGACTGGACAGAGCCTCAAACTTCGTAGTCTGGAAGGCCAGAATCTTGTCCGTTCTAGATAGGAATCGTCTCAAGCACTTCACCTTGAACACAATAGCAGTCCCAGTTGATCCGAATGAGAACGAAAAGTACCAGGAGGCAATGGCGAGCGCCAAGAGCATCATCCTTGACAGGGTCAAGGACCATGTAGTACCACATATTGCCGAAGAGGACACGACAAATGCGATGTGGGAGGTCCTAACGAAATTGTATCAGCATACTTCCGTGCAGACGAAGATGCTACTAGAAAATCAGCTACGATCATACCAGATGCAGAAGGGAGGACAAATAGACACCTTCCTTGGTCGATTGAAGGAGATCCGGGATCAGCTAACTTCCATAGGGGCCACGACGGATGAGGAGATGATGGTGAGGACCACACTGAACGCAGTCTCATAGGATTGGGAGGTATTTGTCTAGAGCAAATTGGGCAGGTCGACCCTTCCAAATTGGGAGGAACTGTGGGCAACTCTTCGTCAAGAAGAGATCAGAAGGCTAACCAAGGTGGGAAGCGACGACAAGGGGGTTAGAATCAAGAAGGAAGAGGTGGATGTTGCCCTAGCATCTGAGGGAAAGCAGGAGAAACAGAAGAAGAAGGACCTCTCCAAGGTCAAATGCTTCCACTGTAGGGAACTGGGTCACTATGCGAGCCAGTGTCTGAGGAAGAAGAGCAAGGGAGAGGCATCTGAGACCAAGGCTGCGCCAGCAAGGGCAGAGAAAGAAGTGGAGACAAATGATCACTGTGCCATGAGTGCTCATGCGCCACTTGAGAGGAAGTGGGGAGACATCGAGCTGTAGTCAGACGGACTACAGGCGATGAGGGGCAGGATCCTCGAGGTACCCAACCTCTTGGATTATACCTTGCTACGAGAGCCCCGAAGAGTAGCAGGACTGGCGGATGTTGGTAGAGAGATGCAGATGGAGCAATAGAGGGAGCTATAGTGTTGGAGTCCCAGGACAGTGTGAGGCAGCAGTGCGAGATGCACAGAGTTGTTGCAGCAGCACAGAGGTCAGAGAGGGAGCACTTGTCAGTGACAAAGGGAGCTTCAACATCGGGCGTGTTTCTAGCCTGACGGAGATGTTAGCGTTGGGAGATCAGTTACTTACTTCTCAGTAATTGAGTTGCAGTGCAACAGTTAGCAGTGGCAGTGCTATGGGCAGCACGATGCAACATGATGAGAGGGGATGCAGCAGTGGCAGTGGCAGTGGCAGGGCCATGGGCAGCAACACAGATGCAAATAGAATTGTTGTATGGATGCAGCAGCGACAGTGGCAAGGCCATGGGTAGCAAATTGCAATACATGATGCAGCAGTGCAGAGGATGTTGGGAAACAAGCCTAGCATCAGCACAAGGACCGATGTCGGATGATCAAGGTGATGCTCAGTGAGGAGTATTACTAGAGCACAATCCTCGCTAAGAGGGAGTGTTTATTTGGGGTAGCATTGAATGTGCTCTAGCCACGAAAATTAGTGGAGAGGCTAAAGCACATGAGATCTCCAAGACCCAGAAAAGGTTTGGGCAGAATCTAACCAGTTTGGGAAATATTAAAATAATTAATATTTTTAATGGAGTCCCTAAGTCTAAACTTAGGGAAAATAAAATATTAATGTGGATTAATATAAAACTGAGTTAGAATGGTCCAAAAGTCATGGATCAAGCCAAATCTAATCTTAGCCGTCGATTAGAGATTTAATCTTGACCGTTGAATTGTCAACAAGAAAAGTATAAGAGGAGGCTTGAGGGTCACTTGGAGAACACACCGAGTTGATCAAGAATTTGATTTTTTGGGGCAGGGCTTGCTGAGGAAATCAAAGGAGTGATCAGAGTTGCAGATGAGGTATAGTGAATGTAGTAGTAGAGAGGCAAAGATAGTACCAGGAGCATCAACGCAGTAGCCGTGAGAGGGTTGACACAGAACCAACTAGAGGCCACGCAGAAGCAGCCAGAGGCCACGTAGAGGCAGCCAGGAACTGCGCAGAGCTTGAGGAGGGCCAGCGTGAGAGACGTAGAGGCTCTAGAGGATGACGCTAGGCCAGAGAGGCTGACACAGAGCCCAAAGAGGCTGACGCTGGGCCAGAGAGGCTGACGCAGACCCTAGAGGCTGACGCTGGGAGATTTCATGGGGTAAATTGGGGCTGATATATGTCTCCGACTAAGAGGTACTACTGCCAAGGGCATTCTCTGCTGGGTGAGCCATTTCTAGCACCCAGATTGTATTCTGAAACTGCTTAATAATAAAACCCTCAGATAGTTGCACCAGTTCTCCCGCATTAGGTTTTTTCGGGGACATTAGTCCAAAGATAACGGTGTCACTTGTGTGCTTGTTTTTTTCCTTCAATTGATGATCTGTATGTGTTGAGACTGTACTTGTATTTATTTTCAGTATTTACATGGTAAATAACTTGTTAATTAACAGAACAAGTCGGAAGAAATAAATCAGAAAGTACATGAAGGATTTCTAATAGTTAAACTTAGAAATTCTAACACTCTGTCCAAAATTTGGTGGATATCTTACTTTTGGCTCCCTTGAAGCTGGGAAAGAATCAGTGCTTGGACAGACAACTTTGGATGACATGATAAATACATATAAAGATATGTTATTATCTACATGAAATATGTTATTATCTAATGAACTTCAGTTTACCATAATGGTTGTCTAGCAAAGGCTCGAGGGTATAGACTCTAGAAATTAGCATTCAAGAAGACCTTATATGAGATCCCCATGCCAAAAATTAAAATGAGCCTTGAACACTCACACTATTACGCTCGGCTCTCAAGATCAACTCGGGCTCCCACAGTGACTGAGTGACACAGTCGGCTGGCGAGCTGAGGGCTCCTGAGTCCACAGTGCACACTACTCGCTAGTGGGCTGAGGGTTGAGGGCTCTGCCTCCACACTCGCTCACAGTCTCAACTTTCAAGACTCACAATCCTTGCATCCCACACACAGTCGCTCACGGGTCGAGTCGCTCCACAATCTAAGGCAAATGAAAATGACAGCTCCAGGAAAATGACAAGCGCCGACAAATGACAAATGATAAAGGTTATAAAATGTGAAAACTGCCTCAAAAAAAACTCAACGAAAATCAAATAACAATTGTGAAAACTGTTCCCAATGGCCATTCATCGTGAAATGTTTTTATCTTCAGTGGATCCCCTTTGAAAATTCCCAATACGTTCTTGTTTGGCCAAATCAGTTTTCATAAAATCTGAAACGTATTAAAAATTATCGGAAACGGATGCTTTTTATGAAAAACGCCCTAAAAACGTTTTCGAATTCCAACCCGTCGTTTCTGAAATTCTAAAATGCTACCAATTTGTTTTGATGTCATTTTTTATGCGTTTCATACCAGTTTCTGGATCCGAAACACTAAACGATGTTTCAAGGAGGTTAGCCTGGCGTTTGCAGTAACTTAGGTATAAGGGGGTGTCGAGTTGACTAAGCGTTGGGAAAACGTGGCGTATGGGCGAAGTGGAGAACGGAAAGGAAATAAGAACAAGGCAAGTGGAGTTGGGGCCTGCACCTTTAGTTACGTCATCCTGGAAGAGAATGCTCGAAGGAACTATTTGGAACCCCAAGTCTACGAGACTAGGAAGGAAGCATCAGGACATGTCATCCCAGAGATAATAGCTTGGAGGAATTGTTTGGAACCCCAAAGAGGGAGTTTTAGGCCAACTCAACATCGGGATGATTAGGCAAGTGGGGACCACCCGATGGAAAAGCGTCGAAGGTTCCATACCAGCATCAGTTGTAAAGCATTGGACTAATAGAAGCGGACCAGAAGTGTTGGTCAAAAAGGAGAGTGGAACCCCAACTGCGCGTCGGTGAAGTTTATACGACACAACAGAAAGGCGGGCCAGAGATAGGCCACCCGGAAGTTCGAATATGGTGCATCAAAGTTCACCGTCGGGTTGGAATGGAGCAGGTGGAGCCCACCTGGCCACTGCTTAACCCGACAAGGGAAAATTGGAACGCCCAGGTAGGCGTCGGGATTTAAAGGCCAGGACACGTTGACACTATTTAAAAGCTTTCCACCATGTGTTTATGCAAGATTTCAATCCTGAGCCATATACGCATAATATATAGTGCTAAGTCCTAGTGTTTGGTTTTGAGGGCTATGTGGCATCAACTACAAATTTATTGTAATGAAGATAGATTTGGAAGAATTGAAGTAGAGTTCGGGAGAAGAAGGAACGGGAGGATAGTAGAGAGGACGATGTTGAATAAGCCCGATCCTAAAGATTAAGGAGGACCGTGGAGGTCTTGTTGCAGAGGCTTGAATTGAAAACAATTCTTGGTCATACTTCGTAGAGTTGGCCTAACCTACCTGTTGACTCCTTCCGCTTTAATTTGTATAGTAAAGCGACTTGAGCAAGTAATGAAGGAAGCACCGTTTGGGTAGGGACTGGGCCATGTGGGTTCTAAGCAAATCTGTGCTCGAATACGAGGCCATGTTTGCATCACACAACCAAAAAGGTGAGATATAGGACTAACATATTCTAACAAGCATGGTACATATCTTCCTACTAAATACCTGCTAGTAATGGTGTAATGCAAATAAGAAATGCATTTATTAGTTTGTGACACTATGGAATGACTAATCACATACTCTTTAAGGTAAATATCCCACAGATTGCGAGAATTAATCCAACCACACAAACAAACAAAAAATGCACTTAAGTATGTTGGGTATCCTCCTACCACTTGTCACCCCAATCCATCAAGAGGTGACCTATAAGGAAGCCTTTGCCTTAGGTGTGTCAAAAAGAGCCATGGATCTATGCTCTAAAGCTTCCTTCATGAAAAGGTTGAGTCATCACTAGTCAATGTACCAAACAAATGTGGACATGGATCTATCAAATTCCTAAAAAAGATAGTGAAATCTCCCCCTGATCATGTACAAAAAAGAACATCCAAAGATGAAATGCTCCTTAGTCTCAAGCACCTATAATTGACATAGTTGACATAGTCTATCTAGTTATAGGAGGTAATGGTCCACCTCAATCTAGAGTTTGTTCAAACATACCTAGAATTGTCCAAGGGGGAACTTGAGAATGTGTTGCATGTGCTTGTGCATATAATGTGAATGTATGATTAGGCCATCCCTTATGTCTAGAAAATGCCCATAGTAAAAGAAGATCTTTGAGAGAAACTCCTCAAGTGGTGAGATCTATGTGACCTGTATGTTCTATCAATAGATTCCTTTCTAATCACCTTATTCAAGTTCAATTTTGATAGCAAGAAGTATACAAGAGTGTCAAGGGAATATTTTAGGGGGATAATATAGTCTAGAGAGATGGAAATGGACTGGAGTAGTTGAAAAGCCTCAAAAAACCAAGGGTGGACACATCCTATTTAAGTTGGCCGAAGCGATGGCCTTGAATGAACATAGAGTGAGGGTACCAACCCCTACCTCAAGCTAAATCCCCCAAAGTACAAACTCTATGGAGGAAAGTAACCAACTTGAAAATGACCTCCATTCAAAAAGGTTGGACCCTAAACTTTGCCTAAACAATGTGGTGTCTAATTGTTTTTTTACACTGAATGATGCGTCTATGGATGAGGGCTTGGACTACCTCTAGCTTGTCTCATCAAGGTTTAAGTACACTTGGACCATAGGCTTCTATACCATATAGAACTATAGGTAGGATGAGGGTGTGCATATGGTGTATCTTGGACAAGATGTCCTAGAAATGATTATGAAAGCACCAATGCTCAATAAGGGCAAGAGATCCATATCCCTTGTTGAGCCTAGGTTGGAAAGCATATCATAGATTAAAATGTCATCTTGTGAACTGAATCCCCCAATAGGTTTATGCTTTGGTGATCTCAGTCACCTCCTTGAAAGAGGAAATGGTAAGCAATGAGAGCTTTGACTAATGCATTGGAGATCATGACCTTGGTTTTTATCAAGGTTGACCATCAACTATCAAAGGTCAAAAGTAAGGAAGGACATCAAGTTTTGATTGTAGCCCCTCAAGAGAGGATGAGAAAAATATCAAATCATTTGTGAACAGAATTAGGGATGTCATCATGTGGTGAAGGTGGAAACCATCCTCATCTTAAATGAAATGTATAACCAACTCATATAATCTCACAATAATTTCCAGGAGGATCTAAAAGATGTCAGAATCTTGAAATTATTGGAAAAAGGGCCTTGTACATTATTGTGTCAATCGCTTTTCAAAGATCCACAAAGTAGTAAAAGAAAATGTCAAGCCTCCTCACTAATGGCCCTGAGTGTAAAGATATGACCAATAGTCTAGTACTTTAGGAAAAAACTTGCCTATCCATGGGCGAACTAAGGGACCCTTTCTCAAACTCCTCGTACAGTCGAAGGTGAAGAAATTTGGCATAGAGCTTGGAGAAGGTGTTCTTAATCATGATGTTTTAGTTATTGTTTGAATCTCAACTAGCCCCCAATGTGTGGATCAAGTGGATAATGTGTTAAAACCAAGGCTGAGGGAAACTTGCACAAACATGATTAAATAGATCAAGGTAAGAATCAAGAGGTTGAATACCATGCTTCAGGAATTCAAGCTGAAATATTTCCACATTACTTCCTTGCTTGTTCTCATGACCTAAATTGCCCTCCTAATATCACCTTTGAAGAAGAGGTGGCAAGACTGGGGTGAAAATGATGCTAATAGGGTTATGTGCAAGGATATCATCTAGGGAGATAGTAATGAAGAACAAAGTGTTGGGGTCCAATTCCAGTGGGAGAGAGGTTTGTTTAGGGAAAAGGTTCCAATAAGAGATCATGGGAAAGTGGTGTAGGGCCTTGCATCTCTCATCTCCTCAAGGAGGGAAAGCTCACTTTTTAATGGCAAAGGAGGAAATGGTATGTATTTTGAAGCCTAGGATATGAGGGAGCATCATTGAAGGACAAATGAAGGTTCCTGTGGTGAAATTTTCCCTCTTCATCATACCATCAACTCACGGAGTGGGAGTTAGGGGGGTAGTGCAAGAGGGAAGTCTAGTGGCATAAGGGAGAGAATCGAGAGAAACATCCCAAAGAACCATGGAGAGAAGCTAACATTTGTCTAAGGTTATTTTAGTGGTAAGAAATGAAACAGGAAGATAGTAGTTAGAGAAGGTGGGAGGAATAGGCATCCAAGAACTCAAGGTTGAAGAGTGTTACTCCTCTTGTAGCATATGAGGGTTAACATGTGTGATCTTCATCACACATATGGATTGATTTGCAAGATGTATCTTCATGGAATTTTGGGCTTGAATAGGAGATATTTATTTCATGTGACTAACCACCATATACCATGGTCAAATAGGCTCTGCCAAATGTGCCACCAATAGGAGCCAGAGATGGAGACACACCTCATTTTTAGATGCCCCTTTATACTATGAGATTGGAGGATGCTATCACTACCTATATCGAGATTCAAGAGGCTCCCTCTCTATCTTCTTCAAGTACCAAGACTAGAAATGCTTAGCTCTCTTTATTAAGGAGATTTTCCGCCACATATCTTAGTTCCTATGTTAATTTTTAGCACTATATTGTTCTTTGCTTTAGATAATTGCATTTACAAATTGCTTTCGATAATTGCTCTAGATCTCTCAGCGAGTGCTCTAACCATTCTATCAATCATGTGCTTTCATTTAATGCTATCGTAATATTAATATGGATCATGGGTCAAACTAAAATATTGATTGATCTCGATTGTATCCTCATTCCCACCTTTCACTTGGGAGATTAGTCTTTGACTCTAGTCTAATGGGATCTCCTTTGAGGCCTTAGGGTTTAGGAAGGGCACTATTGAAAAGGCACCCATTGATGTAGTGTGTCCAAGGTAATCCATATTTACCACTTTCCATATGTCCCCATTATCCATATCCATTCTTCAAGTTGGTAGTCATTGGTCATTGGGATTGGCATCCTATATCCATGTCCTTGAGTTAGGGCTTGGAAACTTGGCCCCAGAGGTTGATGCAACAAAAAGAATGTTAAAAGCATATAAAGACACAATAAAAGAAAATGTAAAATGCAACAGATGTTTGGGACATATTTAGCACATGGGAATAAGGCGAGCATGAGCTCTACTCCCCTCATTAGCCATCACCAAGTTCCTCAAGCATTCAATGCTTCATTTCAAATAAAAACTCTTGAAATTCCCAACCCTGATGAGCGAAAAAGTGCTACATCTTAAAGGAGTATTGGAAAAGGAATAAAGCAAGCTTGGGCTCCTAAGCTATGCACCAAAATAAGAAAAATCATTAAAGTAAAGGGCACACAACGGAGTGGAAAAAGCTAGCCGAGGAAAGGGTAAATCATGTCACCACCATTGCTCCCTCCTTACATCATTACACTCAAGATTTTCTGCCCCCATTAGTTAGTCTCATGGCTATGGCACCTTCCTTGAAGTCTCTCCCATTCCATGAAAACCATGTCACACACACCTATGGATTGATGGATCAACCTAGAACATGTCACCCTCCTTGGGGGCCAGAAACAACTAATAAGATTTTTGAACTAATCATCCCTAACATAAGTGAGGTAACTTGTTACAGATCCTGATCTAGTTAGAAATTTGAAGGTGAGTTTTGTGTAAAGTATTTTTGTGCCCCTAATAGAAGATATAATTCACTATGATGTTTTAATGGTTTAGTGTCCCTAATGAAGATGATCTCACTTGATCTTGAGAGGTTTTGCTCAGATGGTATCACATATGCAACAGAGATTCCTTGAGGGATAGTTTGGTTCTTCTTCAACACCGTCCAACGGGTACTTTTCCCTGTTCTAAAAGAAAACCTGACATTGAGGGCCCAACATTGCCCCTCTAGAGATGAGCATTTGGCATTGAGCAGCTTCCACATGCTACCAGACCTTTTAATGAGGCTCTAGATGCTGAAACACAAATCTTGAAATCTTGGCAATTGGATTATTTGATGATATGCCCAAATGGACCCAAGAGCCCCGTCTCTCCCCCCCCCCCCAACAAATGGTTGGCTTTAACACCATTTGATAGACAATACCTTGCCCAAAGCCCAGATAAGTATGGTTATCGCAGAGATGACTTGGGAGGGCTAGCACATCCCTCTTTAATGGTAATGCTTTCCCTAAGAAGTGCCACATCACTCCTACATGCATGACAAGGGTGACGTAAGGCTTCTTTTGGAGGAAGTCATAGTAGGGGAGGCACCTTTGGGAGACGTATACTTACTTGCACTTCAAGATTTTCTTGCAATGGGGAGAACTCTTGGACCATTGCCTCAGTTCCTTGATGCATTATTTCTTATTTTGGAGGGTGGCGTCGTGGTGGGGACTATTATTCTCCCACACATTTGGGTTACTTTTGGCATTTTGCTATGTTTTAAAATTTAAAGCTATTTCATGGTCCGCTTGTGACCTTTGACCTAGTTGAATGCACTAGTAAATTTGTTTAGGCTTTTGCTTGTAAAATCATAAAAAAATGACTTGGTTACCCTCCTATAAATAGAGGGGAGTCACTTTTCATTTTATCATCATTTGTCATTATGCTTCTTCTTCTTTAGGTGTGCGTACTAGCTCTTGTGTTTTATTCTACTTGGCCACAATGTGATTCTATGGTTCGAATTTGTCTTGGATAAGAATTTTTGCTTGAAGAAGGTTTCTTGGGATATATTGAAGAGATTCTTGTCGAAATTTTGTAAGTTGTTGATTATCTTTCATGTTTTGCATGTTGTCATATGTGAATTAGAGTTTCTATGCATGCCATGTTTAAAATTGCTATATTTATCTTGAAATCTTGATTCCTAGTGCTATGCAAAGTAGTTTTCATTGAATCCTTCAAGAGAACTCTAATTTGTGCATCTCTTGAACTTAAAATCTCCCTTGTAATGAAACCGCTAGGGTTTGTAAGAAGAGGTTATTGCCCTCTTACCCTCTTCATCAAGGTCGACTTCATTAAATTTTCCCTAGATAACTCCATTGCATATTTAGATCATGGCACTAGTCTAAAAGGTGTTGATTAATCTCTCTTCTCTAACTATTTTCTCTCTTATCTCTAAAATTCTAAATATGTGGGGTTAGGGTTTCCTTGAAATATTGCTAAAAAGTAATTTTACTTGATGTGTTATTTCCCTTTTAGTAGGGTTTGCATTTAATAATTGATAAAAAACAAATTCTAGCATTTTTTGTTTGTTTGTTACGTAATGTGAGTCCTAGATGACTGGCACGCCTAACCTATGGCTTGAGTAGCCATGACCCAAGAGCATTTTGTTGAAAATTGGTTGTCATTGATGTCAACTCCAACAGAAGCAAGAAGAATCACATGTTCTTGTTATGTCATATGATCGTGAAAATGTATGTTAGACCATCATCATCTAATAGTAATTGTCATGCCATACGATACGTAACTCCTCACAGATGAGGAGATATGCCCCCCTAAAGATGAAGCTCTGAAGTCTTAATAATTAAAAAATGCCTAAGTATAACTTAGGAAAATTGATTAATTAACAACAATTAATTGAGAAAAATCGAGAAAGATCTCGAGACTTGCACGGATCAAGTCTAAGATGATCTTAGTTGTTGATAATGATTTAATCATGGTCGTTGGTGCTCCAACGAGAGATTATAAGAGCAGATCGATGGGTTGGAGATAGACACAGTTGTGAGATGCATCGAGCAAGAGGGAGAGTGAGTATCCTTGGAAGATCGAGCTATCCAGCGTAGTGATTCAGCAAGGAAGTAAACTCGAGCCAGAGCAATAGTGATTGAGGTGGCAGTGGCAGAGTTTTGGTGGAATTCTAGCGTTGGAGAGTCAACAAAAGGGAGGCTGCATTATTTCTCAGTGATGCAGAGGCAACACAAAAGCTTTAGAGGGCCAGTTTGATTCAGTGAGAGAGGAAGTCGATTTAGGTGCTAGAGGTCGGGAAAATTTCAAGGAGGCCAAGTGAGTCATTTCCAGAGGCAGAATCAGGCAGAACGACAAATTCCTAGTTCCACAAATAGTGCGAGTAGGGCCTACACAAGCATTGTGCAGAGGTTGACGTGGGGGCATTTTGAGTAGCTCAGTTGGGCCAGTTCTAGAGCCGGATCAGTTGTGGAGTGAGACTACTTCTCTCACAAATATTTTGGCCAGATTATTTTGCTAGATGATTGCTAATAAGGCATCCAAAATATTGTACTTAGATGTTACTGTTGCATAATAATAAAAATAAACCCTCACCTGTTGCATGTAATATCCCCAATTTTGATAGCATGGTAGTCACTAAGGAATTTTGCCAATTTTAGTAATATTAATTGAAAAGGAGAAAATATTATTGGATAAAGGTGGCTAATATTATTTTATTGGAGAATAGTGGCAAATTATTATTTGACTAAATGGTGGCAAAAGTAACTAAGTGGAAAATGGCCCCCACCAATAAAATAATATTAAAAAAAGGAGTCTAGAGGCACGAGGATAAATTATAAAAGGAGGATAGACTCATTTTGTGGATTATCTTTTGACTATTACACTTCACATTACATCTTCTCTTGGAGTTGTTTAGCACAAGACGAGAAGTGTTGTTTAGCACAGCAGTTCCAAGTCGAATTCCACCCTCATTTTGGAGAACTTCGAGTGTCTCCCTAGTGAGGAAATTTGAGAGTCTAATTCAAGATTTCCACAGAGATTTATTGCAAGTGCTCACCCAGTTTTGCACACTTCTTGGGTGTAGAGGCAGTTTGTGGAGCTCAAATTTCTTTAGCTAGAATGAATCAGGAGATCCGATGACTTGCAGAGAGATTTCCTACCTTGAGACTGGAATTTTGGTAGTGTTTTGCAAGGGAAAATTCTTGGCCATTTGGTGGGCCGAATTTCTCCATTATGGTAGTGCGCAGAGCTCACTAGATAAAGCTTGCGTAGAGGAAGAGGCAAACTAATTTCCGAAGGAGATTGGCTGGAGGAGAAGGTAAATTCCATAGGGGATTTTGTGGGGAATTTTAGTGGCATTACAACAGAGGATTTGGGAGTTTTTGGAGAATTATTTCTCAGCAGTGTGTATAGCCAACCAGAGGGCCACTCACACTATTTGGTGGGCTCTCTTGTCACTCAAAATCAGCCCAAACATTTTCTGGGTTTTTGTGGGTATTTGGAGAGGAGTCTGTGGCTACATTGTCAGCATGATTCAAACAATATTTAAGCCAAAAATTCACTTTCTTTCAACAATGTGTTTTACTAGTCAGCGAGCAATTTGCACCACTTTTTGGTTTCGGGCTAATCCCTTTTTGGGTTTTGTTGGCCTTGTTGAGAAAGTGCACTAACTAATTTATCAAAATTTTCTGAGCACTTCTGAGGGCATATTTTCCATTTCCTATCTGGCAGCAACAAAAATTTAGTAGGTCAGCACAAAAATTGGGGAGGTGCTTCTAAAACACTTGGGCTTCATTATTATCACCCGAGTGTTCCCTTGCTTTCATGTAGCAAGCCCAGGTTCTACTATCACCATCTATTGCACCCATTCTACTCATATTAATAAAATGGCTCAGAGCTTAGTTCATATTTCTGGTGTTTAATTCATGTGCTTGCATGTTTTTGAGATTGCAATTTGTAGTTAGTTCATAGTGTCTATTATTTCCTGTATTTTCCTATTAGGAATATTACAATGGTATCAAAGCCTTGATCTTGGCCTAGTTGTAGGTAGCCAGCAAGATAATGGAAGATTTGGGTATGTATGCACAGTGACAGGTGAAACCATAGAAAAACCCATGGCTCAAGGGAGATTCAGTATGGAGGAATTCTGCGGTGGAATCTGTTGGAACGATGATAGGTTGGCCCAGTTGAGGAGGGTGTTAGGCCTAACCCATCCTCATCCTTACAACAGAGACACTAGAGGTGTACAAGCCGTGGGGGTGCAGCCATCTAAACCATGTGGGGAAAGTCGACCAACTTAGGGCACCAAATCTCCACAAAAGGAGCAGGCAGGACAGGGACAGTTAGAGGGTGAGACCAGGAGGCGCTTCTGTTGGTGGATACCTGGCTTTAGATATAAAGATCCTGACAAGGAGGTTAAGTATGGGGCAGAGGACACACAAAAGTGGGGGGAGCACGTTGATATACCTAGTATAGCATAGGAGTCACCATTGTTGGAGACGTCTTTGATAGCACTGGTTGACACCTTAGCGGAGAGAGTAGAGCATACACCCATAGAGCCATTTGTTGATGAGGTATTGTTCCTAGTTGGGGATCTAAGAGACACAAAGGTACCCGAAGCCATGATTGAGTTCCCAGATGAAAGCCGCCTACAACAACATGGAGAACACATAGAGGGATGTGAGCTAGTCATGGAGGGCTAGTCTGTGACTCATGTTGAGCCCATGGGGGAGGAGGACGAGCAGTTATCTTTTGGGCCTACCACTGATTTAGAGCAGACAGATGCACAAACTCTCATCAGAGTTGCAATACTTCCAGACAGTAGCTCTCTTTGGGCTTATATAGATGGGGCTTGCAGCATTGCTAGGCTACCCTTGCACAGCGAAGAGAGAGATGCAGAGTCACCTTGACAGATTTTATGTGTTGTCCAGGATGGTGAGATGAGGCGACATGAGTTGCACAGGGTGCAACACTCACAGGATGGAAGGCTTGTTCTATGTGCGGGAGTTCGTGCATTCGATCCCTCTCTTGGGGTTGGATGGAGAGAGATTCTCTATTGGTACCTGGTGGAGTGGATTGGACTCACGGAGATGGTCGTGAAGCTCAATGGGAGCTCTCAGACACAAGGATACTTGAGGCCCAAGTTGGCATTGGGATCCAGGTGGGGCTTCCTATTCGATATCAGACATGTGGGATGGCTATGGCATTGATGAGGTAGTCGACCCAGTGATTGAGCACGTGCATTCTTTAGGGGAGTTCCAGTCAGCACTAGCAGCTAGGTAGTTTGTGAGCAAACTCCATGGGTTGTTTTGGAATGTTGGTTTAGCATGGGGTTGCATGATGATTAGCATTCTCTAGCGAGAGTTGGTTGGAGGAGGTGGCATGGGTAGGCCACCGTATCGGGCATTGTATGAAAACGTTGTTCTCCCATTGAGGTATTAGGCTCAAGAGTCACTGAGGATCAGCATAGCAGAGATATACCCTCTAGTAGGTGTGGAGTTAGGCCGCTCAAATCTACCAAGATGGATGAGGAGACATCACACGCGTCATGTTGGACTCACTAGCTGAGTGGCAGATACTTTGGCACATGCGGGATACCATATGTTATAGGGTGGTACGACAGTAGGCAGTGGTACATAGGACTGCACAGAGTTATGTCATAGGGTCCAGTTATATAGAGGGATGTGGCCTAATGGATACAAACCCAATTTTAGACCATAGCATCTAGTGGTGTGCAGGGCAATGCAGCGAGGAGCAATGACCTACAGAGGAGCATGGAGATGCATGTTGGTGTGCCATAGCATGTCGGTTTACACTGTGGAGTAGGAGCAACTCGCATTGCATTGAATACCTGCAAGGAGTGTCAGGTACAATGGCACAAGAAGGACACAAGACAGTACAAGATGGTACAACAATAGCAGGGGGTATCTAGCGACGTACAAGGGTAGGCCACAATGTACAGTGGCATGTCGAGGAGTACAGGGATGCTTGGTGGTATGCAAGGGCATATGGTGCTGCACCGCAGGGTCTTGAAGTGTTACCTCGAAGGAGACTTATGGACGAAGATACCAGGCATACCTTTGGGTGTAGTTCACCAAGGATCGATGGGGACGCAGATGAGTGACACTTGATGGTATCCATGTGGACCCACATGCTTTTCCCTCTTCTACATCACTTACAGCCACAGACGATTTGGTTGTTGTCCTTTGACATTCTGGGCACGAGCAGCAGGGGACGAGGAGCTAACCCAAGATGTTTGGATGACTTCTCGACAGCAGCATTGGGTTGGTGCGTGAGTTGACAACCACAGGTTGGGAGAAGAGCTAATCATCCGCAGGGGTGGCATATCGTTCATCATTAAGCCTATGCCTGGGGAGCTGGTCACGAGGGAGACATATGTCACTCTTTCCACAGGGCAGTTCGAGACCATGCATGAGCAGAGAGGATAACGTATACGGCTAAGGCAATTTTCCAGTATGTGTCCCGACTCCAGACATTGTATTGGCACATTATCGAGAGGGCGAATGGAAGACTTAGTGGTGATGGTTGGTAGGAGCAGGATGGATCCACATACACAGAGTCAATTGTGAGTATCAGATACCCATTTATTGGCTACATTCAGGGGGTAGCTATTTGGCACATGTTCCAGCGGTCATCAATACTATGCAATGGCAGGCACAAGGCAGTTTAGCATGCATCAGATTAGTTCATGATATATGGAGCCTATATATTGATTGCATGCAAGGACTAGAGATGAGGCACGGATGGATTCCAGCAGTTATCAGAGCTATGCCGCAACATGTTTGGCTATGGAATCTAGGGATTCAGTTGGTTGATAGATCACTTTGTCTCATGATGAGTAAATTCATGGCAGAGAGTGATCTAGTTCACTGTTGGGTTGACACATGGGGGTTCGCGGAGGCCTTCATTGTATGGTGAGGTAGGCTTTCCCTATTACTGTATAGGTTCGAGGTTAGCTTTGGGTAGGCTTTGGCATCATGGAGATGCCTAGGCAGGATGTATTTGGCCTTTGTCAGTATTTCACCATCAGGTTCCACGAGAGGAGGATACGATATGCGCACAATGGGCATTCAATTGTAATCAGAGTGGCACAGCATCAGCATGGTGGTATCTTTTTGAGATTAGCATGGGACATTGGTATCGAGGGATTCATTTATGATAGGATGATGCACAGATTCAGGGTGACTAAGTGGCACATTTGGGACCTCGGTATTGTTTGCAGCGACAGTTTGGGTCGGCAAAGAGAGGCAACACTTGGTCGAGCATTGCTTGAGGACAAGCAATTTTTGGCGAGGAGAACTGTAATATCCCCAATTTTGTGAGCATGGGAGTCACTAAGGAATTTTGCCTAATTTTAGTAATATTAATTAAAAGGGAGCAAATATTATTGGATAAAGGTGGTTAGTATTATTTTATTGGAGAATAGTGGAAAATTATTATTTTATTAAATGGTGACAAAAGTAACTTAGTGGAAAATGGCCCCCACCAATAAAATAATATTAAAAACGGATTCTAGAGGCACGAGGAAAAATTGTAAAAGGAGGATGTACTCATTTTGTGGATTATCTTTTGACTATTACACTTCACATTATATCTTCTCTTAGAATTGTTTAGCACAAGAAGAGAAGTGATGTTTAGCACAGGAGTTCCAAGTGGAATTCCACCCTCATTTCAGATAACTTCGAATATCTCCCTAGTGAGCAAATTTGGGGAGTCCAATTCATTTACACAGAGCTTTATTGCAGCTGTTCACCCAGTTTTGCACACTTCCTCGGCATAGAGGTAGTTTGTGGAGCTCAAATTTATTTGGCTAGAATGAATCAGGAGATCCAATGATTTGCAGAGAGATTTCCTACTTTGAAATTGGAATTTTGGTAGTATTTTGCAGGGCAAAATTCTTGGCCATTTGGTGGGCCGAATTTCTCCATTCTAGTAGTGCGCAAAGCTCACTAGAGAAAGTTTGCGTAGGGCAAGAGGGAAACTAATTTCCGAAGGAGATTGGCTGGAGGAGAAGGTAGATTCGGAGGGGATTTTGTGGGGAATTTTAGTGGCATTACAGCAGAGAATTTGGGAGTTTCTGGAGCATTATTTCTCAGCAGTGCGTGTAGTCAACCAGAAGGCCACTCACACTATTTAGGGGGCTCTCTCGTCACTCAGAATCAACTCAAACCTTTTCTGGGTTTTTGTGGGTAATTGGAGAGGAGTCTATGGTTCCATTTTCAGTGTGATTCGGACAATATTCTAGAAATCTACTTTCATTCCGCAGTGTGTTTTACTAGTAAGCTAGCAATTTGCACCACTTTGTGGGTTTCTTGGAAAGCTGGTTTGGGGCTAATCCCTTTCTAGGTTTTGTTGGCCTTGTTGAGAAAGTGCACTGACTAATTTATCAGAATTTTTTGAGGACTTCTGAGGGCAGATTTTCCATTTCCTATCTAGCAGCAACAAAAGAAATTTATTGGGTCAGCACAGAAATTGGAGAGGAGCGTCTACAGCACTTGGGCTTCATTATTATCACCTGAGTTTTGCCTTGTTTGCTTGTGGAAATCCCAGGGTCTACAATTACCATCTATTGTACCCAATCTGCTCATATTAATAAAATGGCTCAAAGCTTGGTTCATGTTTCTGGTGTTTAATTCATGTGCTTGCATGTTTTTGAGATTGCAATCTGTAGTCAGTTCATAGTCTCTGTTATTTCCTGTATTTTCCTATTAGGAATATTACACTGCACCAGTTTTTCCTTCGGGGTTTTTCCGGGGACTATTAGTCCAAAAATATTGGTGTCTATTTAATTTTGTGTGTGCATCTATTTTCTCAGTTCCAGCATTTTATTTAGCTTCTACAGAATTTATTTGTGAAGAATTATAGCGTGATTTATTCAGTATTAATCAGAAAATTAATAAACTGCTAACCAGTTAGAAGAGTAAATTCTAGATGTTGTGATTCAAGGAAATTTTCACACATTGGTCATCTCTCCCTCTGTCTATGTGACAATTAGTTTCTCGATTGTAACATCTAAAGTTGTGAGTGGAAGCAGAGTTCCATTGTTGTCTTAATGATCGTCTTCCTTGCCTTCTTTTGCTTTTTCTACTCTTTGTGAGTTCTCCAAAATAACATCCCTACTAACGACCACTTTTCATTCAGTGGGATAATATATTTTATACCCTCTGTATACATTACCGTAACCAAAGAAAATACATTTTTTCATCTAATTTGTTCTTTTTCTCTCTTGGAATGTGAACAAAAAGCAGCATAGCAAAGCACTTTGAAACAATGAATATAAGGTTTCTCACCTGACCATACCTCCTCCACAATTTTACCATCTCTCGATCTGGCCAATAAACACATGGGTGATGCTTCCCTCTTGATAGGGATTAAATTCGTTCTCTCAAACATCCTCTTCAAACATATGCACAAAGGAGGCAACCATAATCTTTTCTTCTTTTTTTAATATTAGGAAACCACAGGTCTTTTATTTTTTTACTCTTTGCTTACAGAGTTAATTCCTTTTTCATACACCGTGCACTTCTGCATTACTTTGTCCTTTTACAGTCCCCAAAATGTATGGTCTCATTTATTTGGTCTCTGTCTTCACAAGCTCCAAATTGTCAAAATGGCTCTCGTACAATGCTAAATTATAACAATAACGAAGGGAATAATGGAGAATGGTGCACGATAGGCTATAGATTAATCATGAATGAGGTAATAAACACACAATTAAAACATAATTGATTCAACTGCCAAAGGAATGGGAGTGTGCCTAAATCACTAATTACGTAATTACATGACCTGAGCTTGAGTTACATTTTCACTTTTACTATTAACATAATCTCACTTTACTTCATCAGTAATTATATTCTAACAAATGATTTATTGTCACTCCAAGATTTTGTAACTAAAAGTGTGTGCTTTGCACATTATAGTAAATAAGGAATACTTTATTGTCTTTTCAATTTGTGCATAGCTTGATTTTCTCATCCATCTCGTGTTATTGTACCACATAATTTAAAAAGATTGTATTAAAGAACATTTAAGGGCAATAACAATATTAGATACCTTACTCTGTGTATAAGGCACACTACACTGAGAATTGTGTTTGAACTTTGAATGCTATTATAGGAAATCTCTCCCTAAATATAAAATTCCCTTAAGAGGAACGAAGCAAGTTTACAGACAAGCATGCATTTGAATAACAGAGGAATATGTGGAATGTAGTTACATACAAGAGCTGCCCATGCCGTACATCCTCATCCACCGGATCCTTCGTTATAATCAGAAGGCACCAATACATGACTGTGATGATATTTGCTATAAGAAAACTCGCACATGATAAATTATCAGCAAGAAAGTTTGCAGTGTTGGCCTGTCACAAACAACACCAAAAAATCTCAGAAACGTCACATAACAATAGATGATCTTCTCTATCTCATAATTTTCAACTCTTCAATTACAAATCTTTACAGTGCCTTTCCATCATGGAGTTGTTCTTACACTATAGTTTGCAAAACACTGTTATGTCGAGTTGAGTTTTGAATTCTTCTAGAACCGAGAGAATTAGTAAATTCTGAAAACTTGTTTTAGCTTTTCTGGAGTAAAAGAAAATTATGAATGCTTTGAAGTTTGAACAATTATTTTAATCTTACCATGATCAAGAATACTTCAATAACAGTTCAAGAACAGACAAAAATTGACATCCTTGATTCAAGGGGATATTGGGATCCCAAAAAATAAGAAGAATACAGAGTCTGATCACTGCAACGTTTTTTGGACATATCAACATTTTCTAAAGATGTTCTCATACTTTAATTTGCATTTAAGCATACAGATAATGTGTTATAAAATTTTCAAAACAAGAAATGTTAGAGAGTAGTATCAATATATGTGGAATCTGATAACATTGCTTAACCTCACTCAACTCAATAACAAGATAGACATATGAACCTAACAATATTTCCTGCCAAGTTACATTGAACTATCTCTTATGCTAATGAGCTTATTGATATCACATGCAAAATAACATGATCCTGCGTTTTTGACAGTTGACGTGAACAACTCACTGAAATTTAACCTAGTAGCTAATATAATGTCGCAGAAATGTGAATTTTAATAGTCAAAAGACTCTAAAGATGCTTTTACACAGTGCCTGTCTGAAAAGACACAAATGTTTGCCCAGAGAGAACTCATTCGCTCTGTAGTGCTACAATATGGGGAATAATGAGCATTGAATGCAGAATCTATAAAATTTACAAGTAATGTATATTCATAGTTCCACATGGCTAACCATGGAATATTGAAACTTTCTTGATGGTGCACACTAGGAATAGAACACCAAGACAGCTATTAGTACCTCCAAATGTCTCATTTATGTCCCCTTTCTTCAGGACTTCTTCAGGGCACTTGAGTAGTTAGAACTAGCAAAAAAAAATCATCTATGAACATCTTTAATATGCATAATGTTTACTATTCAAATTACAGTAAATTAGTACCTGTGGAAAAAGGTCAGACAGAAAGCTGACAAAGAAGGCTATCATCTGAAAGGTGAACCCGCAAAATGTCAAATACTGCACCATAGAGACAGTTCATCAGAAAAACAAATTGAAACCCAACTAATCCATAAAGTTTGTAAAAAGCAGAATCCCCAACATAAAACATATTACAAAATGTGCCTCATCAAATTGAAAGTAGAGAAGAATGATAAGACATTTCGCAGCTCTTTAGACATCAGTTATTCTTGCAATCTTATAAATGTTTCTAGAATATCCAAACTATTTTGCAACATGTTGAAGAACTTGAAACTGAGGCAACAATAATGAAAAATAAAGGAAAAGCAAAATCTTGCATAGATGACCCCATCATAACAGGGGCCTTCAACCCACCAAGTCTGAGGCTATCTCTGATTGGTTAGATACGAATTACAAGGTATCCCAACTTAGGAGATTAATAGAATTATGTCTGCTATATAAAATTGCAGATTGCCCTCATGGTTTGTGGCAATGAGATAACCCTCCAAAGTTCTCATTTAGTGAAGTAAATGTTCGGATTTGTTTGTTGTTGGGCTGTGGTCTGGCAACAAGTTGAAGCACTTGTTATTAAATTATGCACATACACACAATAATGGTCGAGAGAGAGAGAGAGAGAGAGTTTGATATAATTGAATATCATAATGTATACAAAATCAATGATACACCTTGTGATATTCTGAGATAGTAATCACCTTGTTGGCAAAATTGTCATTGATGGCAAAGGTTTTGTATACCGTTGCTAGTGTGTCTTAAAGTTGAGTATGTATTGTTGTGTTTGCAAAGAGACAGAGGAAGAAGAGCATATGTGAAGCTGATTTGAGAAAGAAAAGGCTGATTTGAGTAAGAAAAGGCAGAGACAAAGAGATGGAGGTATGCAGAAATAAAGACAAGGTAAACCGGCACATTGTTTCTTTTACGTATCAAGGAATTGTGGTCTCCTTTCAGGTAGTAACCTGAAAAAGAGCAGGTTGGAGCCTGTTGAAGTGGAAGTAGGAGATTCCAAGCAAGTTGTAGCTTGCAGAACAAATTGAGGTAGGAGTCCCCTGTACGTTGTAGCCTGCAGAAAATTGATGTAAAAGAGCGAGTAGGAGCTTCCCAGCAAGTTGTAGTTTGCAAACTAGCATAGAGATTGGAGCCTCCAAAATCTAATGTAATAGATGAAGTAGGAGCTTACCTTTGCATCACAACAACAACAAAATTCATGGTTTTCTCCCTTTATGGGTTTCCACTTATATCTGGTGTCCACATGTGTTGCTTTTGTGTGATTATTTTTATCTTGTTTATATGTTAAATCTGTTGTTCATATGATGTATTGTTGGTCGTTTAAGTGTTCAGATAATCATTTAAAAGAAAAGTTAATTTGTAAATTGATGTCCATGAATGCACTATACTGATTCACCCCCCCTCTCAGTATAGTCAAGTTTCCAACAGTTGGTATTAAAGTTGGTTCCTTTTGTATCAACATAACAGCTAGAAGGTAGATCTGATTGAATCATGGATTGTCAAAGTGTACCTATACTTAGTACTGGAAACTTTCATGAATGGAAATAGAAGGTAAAAACAGAATTGATAGCTTATGGACCTGATGTATGGAAGAAAGTATGTGATGGATACAGTAAAGATTCCCCCTCAACACTAGAACAACAATGGAATGCTCAGGCTAAATGTGCAATTTATAACAATCTTCAAAATCTGGATCTTCAGATGATAATAGATCTAAAATCTGCAAAAGAAATATGGGATAGGTTGCAAGTCATGCATGAAGGAGAAACTTGTAGCAGCAGTGTAGAAAAAGAGAAGAAAAGGAAGAGGAGGAAAAAAGGCTCTCAGAAAGAAACTACTCAGTGGAATGAGACTTGTCCTGCTAGTGTAAATGTACCTAATTCTCATGAGGAAAAGACAAACGAAAACCAAGTTAAGTTAGACTCGACTTTGATTAAAATAGAAAAACTTGCAAATGAAAATAGAGATCAAAAGAAGTTATTGCAAATATGCGATGAAAAATAGCATGAGTACAAGGAAGAAATTATTAGTCTGAGGACACAGTTGGAAAAAAGCAAGGAGAACTGAAGAGGTGATCAGCAGTCTGCTAAAGGAAAGAGAAGAACAGCGTAATAGATTAGAAGTTGAGGTCATTTCAGCAAGAAATTAGATAGATGAAAAGAGAAAATGATATGAAAAGTTAAAAGAGGAGGTTATCTCCATGAGAAAGAATTCAGAAAAGAGAAGTAGCTCAAAGGCAGCCACTGAAGTTAATATAGCAGCACCAAAAAGGTCAGTAGGAGAAGTTAGCAGCAGCATGATTAGCAAAGAAGCAAACAAGAACGAGCAACAGAACTATCAACAAAAGAATGAGTCAAAGAAAGTGTCATTTGCAAAAAGGCCATCTTCTCCCAAAGATGTCAAGCGCTTCAATTTCCATAAACTTGGACATGTAGCAGCCAACTGTAGGAGAAATAAAATCAAGGTTCATCAACCGAAGATGCAGCAGAAATGAAGTTCTCTCAAGCAAACAAACAAAGAAGACCTTTCCCTACAAGAAGAACATCTACTATCAGGGACACAAATGATTTCTATGGCTATTGTTTCTCATGCAATGCTTTTGGCCATAAGGATATTGATTGCAAACTATATGCAAAGAAGAATATGAGTGCACTAGGAAATTCATATGAGGATAATAGCACAAGGAGATACAAACACTTTCCTTCATTTCTTGTCACACAAGATGCCATAAATGTGGCAATCTTGACCAGTCAAAGATTGCAAGTTGCCCTGTACCTTAAAGAAATCCAGCCAGAAGAATGAGATCACTCAAAGCAGACCTAACATTAAGCCGGAAGGAAATGCACACAGCGTAAGGCAACCCACTAAAGTTTGGAAAAGAAAGAAAAAGAAACATGTGACTTCAATGACAAATTGAAGTAAGCATGGCCTCAAGGGGAGTTGCTCAAGGAAATGAAGGCACCCATGAGTAAAGCATAATCCAGTCAATGTTTTTATCAGAGTAGTAATCATGTAATGTGAAACATCTCAGAGGGAGAGTAACCCCAACATTCTTCCTTGAAGATATGAAAGCCAAGTATATGAGTCTACAATTCATGTATTTTGCACTAAGTAGCATGGATGTGTTTGTAGAAGTGTTGGACATGAAGCAAGGGATCGTGTACAGGATCAGAAGATTTAGTAGCAAGAGTGATTCTCAAGCTAGCATACTTGCTTTCCATGACAACTCCTTTGAAGAAAGCTACTTCTCACCTATCCTAAAAACCAAAACCCATTATCTTGGTATCAGTAGTGGAAATTGATATCTAGGAATATTCAAATATTTGGTCAGGCTCACAGAGCTAAATTCATCTAATTATTAACTTTCATTATCTTCATCTGGTCATAAGCATAGATGTGAATCCGTTTAAATTTCATTATGAGCAAAGAAAACATGGCTTTTAATTTCTGTCAAAATTGAGCAAGGGCTTTGTTGAGCTCTGATTCTTACATAAATAGCGATTGCATTGGAATTCAACTATAACACAAGGTGTGGCATCAGTGGGAGCTTTCAACATGGCGACCTAGGGTTTACTCTGATTCTGCAACGGAGCTCTTCTCTGAGCACGGCACCCCTGAATCATCAACTCTGAAACCTCTGACGACTACACACGCCAATCATTAGTACAACCTAAATGGCGATCCTGTCAGGGGAGGACTCTGAGCCTCCCCCCATGTTGAACACTGCGCTACAGGCCAAGATTAGATCTGACAAGGCCTCAGCCTCGAAGACGCAAGCAAATCCGAACAATCATGATATAGAGAATGGACCACAAGAAACAGAAGCTACACCCCAGGACAAGCAGCATAACACTGCAGGAGATGATGAGGTGCCCAAAGTAACCTCTGCAACCTGCAAACCTATATTAGCAGAACGAACAAAGATTGAATTTCCCAGTCAAAGAACCAGCACCCAAATCCAGTTCATGAAAGATCATGCACTCATTGGGAAATTTATTGGGTTCTGGCCAACAGAGAAAGCCTTACAGGGATGGATTAAAGCCAAATGGAAACCAAAAGGGCACATCAATCTGCAGCTGGGACAAAAGGGGTTTTTTACAGCGATATTCAACTGTATTGAAGACCAAAACAGGGTCATCGACAGCGGCCCTTATTTCTTCAATGCTGCAGGTCTGTATCTGCGTGATTGGATCAAAAGATTTAGTCCAGATAAAGAAGATCTGAGCTCAGCACCAGTCTGGATCCAATTATATTCCCTGCCGTTGGAATATTGGGATGAAGAATCACTAAGAGACATTGGAAATGGCCTGGGAGAGTTCATTAAAATTGCCGAAGAAACAAAACTCAGAAGGTATACCTCCTATGCCCGCATCTGTGTCTACATGCATCTAAACAACGCTCTTCCGGACTCGGTAAGTCTATTTCATGATGATTTTGAGTGGATTCAGACCATAGATTATGAACATGTCCCCTTCAGGTGTAGGAATGTCACGCCCATGGACATCTATTCCGTGACTGCCCACTTAATGCAAAGCCCTCTTCCAATGCCTCCTCAGGGCAACCTGATCCAAATGGCTATACAAAAGTGAACTCTCGAAAAAGGAACCATAAAAAACCTGCTTCACAACCCAAAAATCCCCCTGCCAGCAATTCTATTCCCACTACTAGCAACAGCTTCGATATCCTAGCACAACCTACCTCAATGGTCTCTGAACCCACCATGCACTCTGATGAGATTCCCAAAATGCCCTCAGCCACCCTTCATACTGATTCAATTCTTGCCCAAATCCCCAAGCGAACCCAAGTTCTCCCCATCTCCTCGTCCATTAAAGATTCAGCCTGGAAACCTAACGGTATGGACATCGATACCTTTCTGATTGATCCCAAGCTTGCAGTTGACATCCTGGCAGAGAGTAGTGAACCCAAGCAGATGGGAAAAGAGCCTGAAAGTATCAACTTAGGAGATCTGGACATATTTGGCCTTGAGCAAGCATGCAAGAAGAAAGAATTTGATAAAATCCCGGCAAGACAGCTAGAAAGTCTAGAGGTCATCCTATCTAGAGCACATCAGCAACGAACTTTAGCAATTCAACCAGCTAGTCAGTGGGATGGAAAGAACCTGCCCAAGGATACCAAGAAAAGGGGGAGAAAGACATATCTACAAAGAACCATCCTCATCGGGGAAATGTTGGCGGAATCTGGTAGATATTCTAAATTAACAAAGTACTACAGGCCACTCCCCAATCCTGAACCATGAAGCTCACTTCCTGGAATTTAAGAGGGTTAAACAGCCCTAGGAAACACAGAATGATCAAAAACATGATACAGCAAGAGAAACCTCATATTTTCTTCATGCAAGAAACGAAATGTAACTGTACTTTTCTCAGAAGCATTCTATCAAAAGCCTGGCCAGGTAGCCACACAATAGCAGTGGACGCTATAAGAGACTTTGGAGGAATTGCAATAGCATGGAATCCTCAGGCCATTGCACTCACGGACTTCCATGCAACCCATCACTTCATACAAGCTACCTTCCATATCATAGGGACCAATGTGCATGGTCACCTCACCAATGTTTATTTTCCATAGGAAGCTATGAACAAGTCAACAATTCTGGACACACTCACGCTGCTCAACTCCACCCAGATTCATCCACTCTGGATAACGGGAGGCGACTTCAATATGATCACCAAATTAGAGGAAAAAAGAGGAGGCAAAAGCAGACTGGATAATGAAATTGAGCACTTCAAGGAGTTCATTCAAAGCAACTGGCTAATTGACCTACCTTACAACAATGGAATCTATACTTGGAATAACAAAAGGTCTGGTCCCCAACTGATTGCTTCGTGGCTAGTTAGAGTCTTGATTTCTGATAATATGCTATCCATCTGGGAGGAGACCTCTCAGCCTCAATTTTGCCACTTTCAGGATCGAACCATTGGCCCATTTCGCTTCAATGGCAAAGACCCGAAAATTCTACTCAAAGACCCTTCTGCTTTGAATCATTTTGGTTGACACATCCAAATTTCAACAAACTAGTTCAGACTGTGTGGAAAAGTTTCAGTCCCTCAGTAGGCTCCAAAATGTTTCAATTCCAACAAAAGCTTAAATTCCTCAAAGCGCACATCAAGCAGTGGAACCACGCCACCTTTGGGAACATTTTCAATGCTCAAAGAGCCCTAGCTCAGGAAATGGAGAAAATCCAGCAATCCATCGTAACTGACGGAAGGACTGAAGATCTCTTAGAAAAGGAAAAGAACCTTCAGACACAACTTACAGAAAGAGAAAAGCAAGAGGAAATCCTCTAGAAACAAAAATCTCGAATAAGATGGTTAAAGGAGGGCGAGAGGAATACAAAATTCTTTCATCGCACCACCATTCAGAGGCGAATGCATAACAACATCACCCAAATTCAAAATTAGCAGGGAGATCGATTGGAAGATCATGAGGATATTGAAAAAGAACTCCTCAAGCACTTCAAAACAATCCATCAAGAACCTCATATCAATAGACAGCCAACAATTGAAAAGATTCTCCCACACATCCCGAAAGCGATAACAGGTGAACACAATCAATTGCTCCTTCGTCCGGTCTCCTTACAAGAAGTTGAATCAGCTATGCAACAACTCAAGGAAGGAAAAGCACTTGGACCAAACGGATTTACCTCCAACTTCTTTCATAGATTCTGGGATGTTATCAAAGATGAAGTCTGGCAAATAGTGGAAGAATCAAGAACCCTCCATTGGATGCTCCCTTCTTTAAATGCAACATTCATTACTCTCATCCCCAAAGAGGAGCACTCTAATACTCCGGACAAATTCAGACCTATAGCCCTTTGCAACGTCATCTACAAAATCATATCTAAAGTTATTGCCTCCCGATTGAAGTCGTTGCTTCCCCTGCTCATCTCATCAGAACAATCGAGCTATGTGGAAGGAAGGCAAATCATAGATGGCATCATCCTCACCCATGAGATCATCCACTCCCTCAAGTACCACAAAAAAGCAGGTATGCTTCTTAAAATCGACCTCTCAAAAGATTTTGATAAATTGAGTTGGATGTACATTCAAAAAATGCTGACAGCGTTTGGTTTCTCACCTGCCTGGGTTGGATGGGTTATGAGCTTAATCTCCTCTACTTTCTTCTCCATTCTTGTTAACGGAATTCCTTCAATCCCCTTTCAACCCTCTAGAGGTATTCGTCAAGGAGATCCCCTCCCTCCCTTTCTCTTTGTTCTCATGGCTGAAGGGTTGGGTAGTATCATCAAGCATGCTCTCCATGAGCATCAACTTAGAGGAATATCCCTTCATAATTCCCCTGCCATCACCCACCAACAATTTGTGGACGATAACATGTTATTTGGGCATCCTTCGGTCCAAGAAGCTCGAAAATTTGAGTCCCTTCTTGATGATTTCTCGGCAACCTCAGGAGCTAACATCAACATCGTTAAATCCCAAATCTTCTTTTTTCATACTCCAGTGATAACACAAAACTCTATAGCCCGTATTCTAGGATTCTCAGTCGCCTCTCTCCCCTCCAAGTACCTCGGTGCCCCCTTAACTGATTCTGCTCTTAAGCACACCTCTTGGCAATCGCTCCTAGACGAACTTGAAGCCCGCCTTACTTCCTGGACTTTTAGAGCCCTCAACATGGCAAGTCGGCTAATTCTAATCAAGGCTATCCTGCAGTCTATGCCTCTTTATCTCTTTTTTGTTCTGGCAGCGCCTAAATGGGTGCTAAAAAAAACAAAGATCTTCAAAGGAACTTTTTATGGGGATCTTCTGGACATAATCGCAAATGGGCACTAGTCAAGTGGGCAATAGTTTGCCTCCCAAAATACCTTGGGGGTATTGGTCTTCGGGACCCTCAACACAGTGATGTAGTCATGGGAGCAAGAATATGGTGGAAGTGGCTTTCAGCTCCGCACACGCCCTGGGCGACTCTATGGACTGCCAAAGATGCTAACAACAGGCCGATAGACGACTTGATCAGACTCACAGAAACGGAAAAGGGCTCCCTTATCTGGAATGCAGCTAGACAGCACAAACATGATCCATCCACACAGTTTCTGGGAAATAAGAAACAACAACGCCCGCTTCTGGATGGATTCTTAGCAGCAAAGGCCCAGGCTCAATCACACTTCCACAAACAGAGGACAGGGATGCTCATCAATGGAAAACGGTTAACCAGTACTGGACTCCCACCCTCGATCAGGGTTATAGACAATGGAAAAAAGCAAAGCACATCATTAGGCAAGGAACAGAGTTAATGTACAAGGAATTGGACACAACTTACCAACAAGAAAATCAGGGTCTCTGGAAAAAAGGACATCCTACGATGGGGATACAAACCACGTGGGACTTTCACCACACAAGAGGCGTACAACCTTTTGATTGATACTCAGAATAATAAGGACCCTCTCTGGGACAAAGTTTGGTCTCCTAAAATATGGTCCAAGATTTCCACATTCCTATGCTTGTTATGTCACAAAAGAATTCTCACATGGGACAACCTAAGAAAAAAATCCACAGACCCTCAAGGTTCCCCAACTACAGGCAACAGGAGGAAACCATACAGCATCTCATGGACTCCTGTTACTTGGCAAACAAACTTTGGGAAAAAACAAGTTTCAGATGTCAAAAAGATGGCAGAGTCAAAGAAGACATTACCAAAACCATCTACAACTGGGCTAAAAATCCGTACAAGAGCCACCTGCTGAACTCCTTATGGAGAATCGTTCCAGGCCTCCTCATCTAGACTATATGGAAGGAAAGGAATCGGTGTATCTTCAAGAATCAAATCACTCCCATAGAGATCATCTAGAGCAATTTCTGCCATAACCTTCAGGAAACACTAGCGCTCCAAACTTGGAGATTTTCCCACCTCTCCACAAGAGTGGATCATCTGGCAGAATTGGAACCTTAGGATCATCCAGACTCAAAAGCATCCCAGTAGATCCTTCCCACTTCACCAAACTTCCATTAAATGGCTCCCTCCGCCATCAAGAATCACCCAATTAAATTTCGATGGCGCTTCTAAAGGCAATCCAGGCAAGGCCGGACATGGAGGAATTTTCAAGGATCACAATGGCAAACCTTTGTTGATTTTCCTAGGCACAACAGGATGGGACACAAACAATTCCGCAAAACTGGAAGGATTGTGGCAAGGTCTTCATCTAGCTCAGCAGCATGGCTTCTTTCCCTTAATAATTGAAGGAGACTCTCAAATTCTCATTAATATGGCCAATCAAATTATACAGGGAACTCCAGTATACAAGTTGTCCTGCAATTGGAGATTAGCAGCGCGTTTACAACACATTGAATAATGGCTTGCAACCAATAGAGCAATCACCTTCAAACACATCAAGAGAGACGGCAACAAAGTGGTCGACCTCTTGGAAAATTTAGGGGTGGCAAGTGATCGAACACTATACTCAGGTTCGCTCGACATTATAAAAGATGACATTCATCAACAGGACTATATTGCACTGGTGCAAAATGATGCAGCACCCCCGGATGCGGGTGGTTGAAGGTGAATTAATGTTGATGCGACGTCAGTCTGGCAGGTGGCCGAGCCACATGGCCTTCCACGCTCTCACCTGCGGGAATTTAAGGCAGGACTCTGCCTCTCGGCCAACACTATTAACTCGCTGCGCGGATCGAGACCTTCCCTGTAATTTTAATATCATGGCTCTGAGCCCTCAGCAAACCGCCATTCTACCTTTGAACTGCTCTTGCCACCCTGCTGCAACAGAGCTAAGCTTTCGCACCGCAACAAGGCGGCATTGCAGGCTTCTCAACTGTGTCGACTTGGGAAATGGTATTCACTTTTCCCACTCTATTTACTGCACCTTCCATTTCGATGCCTCTGCCCCTACCTTTGTCCCTGATTTGAATCCCCCTGTCATTCACAGTATTAACTCTGCTACCCTCGTCCAGCTCCTAGTCTGTAACTTGACCATTTCGGCTCACTCCTTGTTGCAGCACCCAACTCAGAGCAATATGCCGCGATAGCGTCACCGCATGCGAAGCAGGCGCGGAGGTAGCCGCGGAAGAGCCATCTACCCCCCTTTGCCTCTTCCCTCTACTTCGACTTCCCCTTCGCCCTCCCCACCCCCCAGCCCATCCACTTCCCATTTCCATGGCACTCATCCGATAACCCACAGTGGAGGAGGCCGAGCTCGTCCTGGTATGACTTGTCGCATTGTTGGGGCCACCCAGACGCCCATTCTTAGTGCTGCCACCCAGTCCACTCAATTTCGTTTCCTTTGCTCCATGGACAGACCTGTCGTTTTCGCCACCATCATAGTGGATTTTAGGGAGGAAGCTGGTGCGCACAATGATCCAGAACACAGCCCAGTGAAGAACCTGGTTCATCCGCCCCCCGACCATGTGCAGAAGATGCCGAGCGCCAGCAATCAGCAAGCTGCCAAGGTTCATCCGACTACTAGTAGACCGAAGGCTTCGAGCGACAAGGCCACCAACACTGCCAAAGGAGGTCAGGATGAAGCCAGAGAGGCACACGACAATTTGGGTGGCAAGCAGGCGGAGGATACTGATTCAGGCGATTATGGGTGTCCGATTGTGGAGGAGAAGCCACCGTCTTAAGACACCTATCACTTGCATGCAGATAGGTCACGTGTCTAGCTCGGTCTTTTTAGTAGTTTGTCTTTTACTGCTTGTTAATTTTGACAGTTAATTTTGAGTTTTGGAGATATAGCCCCTGCGCAGGCAATGGCATTTTCTTTCTTTCATTTTCGGACTGGTTTCCCCTCCCGGGGCAGTCTCATTTTAGTTTTGATGTTTAAACTTGTCATATGGTTATTCTAAACCCGCAGAGGCCAGGGCTTCACTGTAAATTTTGTTTCCATTAATAGATTTAGTCTTACTTAGAAAAAAACTATAACACAAGGCGTGGCTTTTAGATCATTTAAGTCCTCCAAAATGGGCAGAGACCTTATAGAGGAGTTATTGCGACTTTGGAACAGTTAGTGCAAACTGGCAGAAAGATAGTACTTATCAGTAATTCTTCAATACATGCATTGATGACATTGGAAAAGATGAGGAAACTGGGTTTCAATCCTTCTCTTTCTGATGGTGCAATAACTAGCGGGGGGTTGACACATCAAAGAACTGAAAGAGATAGTATGAATAAAATAATTTCTTTTATTATCCAATTTCAGAATTATAAAGACAATGTGCAATTGATTCACAAAAAACAGGGCAAATTGAGTCAAGAAAACATCCTATGCCCAAGAAATTCAAATAAAATTAATCTATAAAAACATGAAAGAGACAACATTCCAAGTCACCAGGTCACTTACAACCATATGTTGTAACATTTTTTTGGTCATATGTTGTAACATATTAGAAAAAGTGTTCGAGTTGATGAAGTCCAAAGCCAAGATGATTTGGATGAGATTGAAGTTTCATGTGTCGGTAGGAACGTTGTAGAAGGAAGTGTTATGTTGCAGAGCAAAAGACTAAAAACCATGCAGTTCACAAATACATTAAGCGACTATACATTTCAAAGATTTAGAGAAATAGTTGGTGTTGGAAGAAAATCGGCCATTGAAATGTTGAGAAGGTCAGAGGGCTACTGGTTTGAGGATGGAAGATAGGTTCAGTATGGCTGAAAATTTTGGCCGTGGAAGGAGAGGATAGTCTTACTACTTGAGGAAATTGAGAAGTGGAATGTGAAGGCTAAGAGGATCCTTCTAGGCGTTATCAGATATCACATTATACCTCATGTATCAGTGAAGAAATATGCATATCAGATATGGGACTCCCTAATAAATCTTTACCAGAGCAAGAATGAGAACAGGAAAATGGTGTTGCATGATGTTGACCACTCCATGTCAACTACCCCATAGCTATACATTTTTTCGCGCATGGATTTCCATCATGTCCGAGCACTCAGATGATCCACAGATTCATCATTATCAGCGATATGTACACTTGAGTTTTGTAAACCCATTCTACATTTTGTAATGTAAATGATCCTAGTAAGACAAATGTATGTAACAACCTAGGTAAATTTATATTTTTAATGATGATTTCTATCTTAGGAAGTTTTTAGTCTCACCGATTCATGTGTATTTCTAAACACAGATGTTCGGCAGAGTTCTTCCCTCCAGCCTCACCCCAAAGCTAGGGTGGATTTTGTCATCAGGATTTTAAATGAGTTCTAGTGTTATTTATCGAGTTTCTGTAAAAGTAATTTGGGAATAATTCTAACTATTTGGTTAAATTATTTTATTACAAGTCACTTAGTCTACTAGATCATATTTTGTGTCGTAGAAATGGGTAATTATTGAGGGTCTATAACAAACGGTTATTCTCCCTTCATGGGTTAGAAATGTAATATTTCATGTAAAAAAATATTTAATGCACGGTCCTTCATAGTTAGACACCATGGCTAAATATTAGAGGGTTGGAAAAATTAATAATCTCCTCATGAGTCAATTAATTAAATTTCTGGCTAAAATAAATTAAATTGCTAAACTCAGAAATTTAATTAATCTAAGTCCTAGGAAAAATTAAATTCTCTAACATTTAAAATTCGTGGGTCTTAAGGTTATTAATTTTTGCAGGTCCTCAAGCAAGGGAATATTGAAAATTTCAAGATATTTTAAACCTTTGGGCCATAGTAATTAAGTCAATGTCAACTTTTTGCGGCAATTAACTCAAAATAATCATTTTTGAATTAATTAAAAGTGAAATTCGAATTTCCTCAAAAAAGTAACTTTGATTCAAAGGTGATGATTAAAAGATCATTTCATCTTCATCAACGATTGAGATTCTTTTGACGAGTATCAAGCCAAACTAGCTGTTGGAAATTTTTTCTATAAATTAGAGGTGTCTCTCCATTATTTGGATCCAATTTACTTGCTCTAAGAAAACTCTAGTAACTTTTTTCTAGTTAATAAAACAGTAAGACTTTGGGGTTTCAGATCATGGTGTTCCTCTTTCAGATTTATATGATAATATTGTTCTTAATACTTTGTTGCTTTTATTTGCATTTGTTGGTTAATAGCCTTTAAGGATTCTGTGTACAGGTATCTTGCACAAATTTTTCGATTTTTAGAATATCATTTTGATTTGATAGAAGTAGCAAGTATCTCTATTTCTTGATGATTTTATGATCATTTTTAATCCTCTATTAATTTAACAATCAGATCTAAGTGTGCAGAAGTTATCATTCAGGATTTGGGCGTTTGGAGGAGTCCTCAGTTGAACCAACTGACTCTCAGTTTGCGGAATCTAAAAGAGACCACTGTCTTTTTAATTTCAAAAGTCATTTTATAGAATATTTTGCTGGCGGGATTTTTCTTAAGCTTGTGTCTCTTTAAAATTCAAATTTGTTTCTAAATATTGTGCAAAATTGGTTTAAATCTGGTTACTAGAGAGTTTTGATTTTCAAATATGTTAGATCTGTACAATATTATTGTAGAATGTAAATAGCAAATTTCTAATTCATTGGAATTTTGGGTATTTCATATTTTCGCATATACATGTTTTGGGTTTTTATCTTTTGTTTGTGCAGGAACAACTTCTAAAGATTGCAGGTGATTTTTGTGGATTCTGGAGAGAGATTCAAGCCCCGGAAGGCATCCCCATTTTATTTGCAGGTTGCAGAGAAATTTCAAAAGGATCATGGGCAAAAATTTTTCAAGGCCGTGAGGCCCTCCTCTCATTTTCAGCCTCCCTCCTTCACGGAAGCCCCTCCTCCTTATTCCTCCAGCCTTACGACTTCCACCAGCAAGCCTTCCCTCCTCACCAACAAATTTGTTCCTAATTTTTTTTCTAAAAAAAAAAAAATTAGCAAATTTTTTAAATAAAAAAAAATTCTAAAGCTTGGCATTTGGAATCGGAGGATCTCCAATGATTCGGGAAGCATAACTCCAAGTGGCTTCAAGCCCCTAAGGGATGACTGATGCACACCCTCTAACCTTTCCTCATTCCATTTCGAAAACAAGATTAATATTGGCATAGATTTGCAATTAACTGGAGTTTAGCAACAAATTTAATTTACATTTTTATTGTTGTATAATTACAGAAATAGAAGTTAGTTTCAGTAACTTTTGCAAACAAATTTCTAAAAATTGTTTTACTATTGTTCGATAGTTTATTTTTGAGTTTTTAGATCAAATACGTCAATAGATCAGAAAGAATTAAACTCATAAATTTTCTGAATTTAGCAGCAGATTTAATTTACATTTTTTTTTTTCTGGGTAAAGTTTATTCTATTAATATTAAAAAGAAAAAAGATATATACAGAGAGGAGTTAACCTCTGAGAGAGCCATGAATCTCTCCCTGTCAAGAAAACATTTTTGAACTAAAATTGTCTTCTGCTCTTACAGCATATGCCTAACTTGTGAGTCTGGAGCAGAAATCAAAAAAAGCTAACAACCAGATTACAAAGACATATCATATTGAAAGTTGGGCAATTAGCCAGACATCCAAAATTTCTAGCCTAGACCGCTAACTAGATGTCGCCTTGCATAGCGTCGGAGTGTGCATTCAAAAGACAAACTGGAAAACAAAAAACAGAGTGCCTGCCTGGGAGCTCCAAGCGTTGTGTTGTCTTTACCCGGGTTCATCATCGCCATGATCCTTCTCCTCGTCCGAAACACGTTCCCACGTCACCATCAGACCGTCTTGTACATCCGTAGGCTTGACTCCTGGGGGAAACCTGAGCTACAGAAGATTGGGATAAGTGTTATCCGGCCATTTCTTTGCCTTGTCTGACTGAGCCATGATGTGCTGAGGTCCCGCCGTTCCTTGAGCTTTCACTTCCATCCCCTCAATCAGATGGCTAATGCTATGTTCCTCCAGCTGACGCTAGACCGCAGTGATCCTGGGAGAGGGAGGCTGGTCCGTTGAAGCGGACTGAGCACTGATGAGATCCTCCTCCTGCGTCGAGTCGTCCAGAGGGGTAGGGGAGTGTTCCTTCTCTGAATTCTCAGAGCTGAGTTGCTCTTCCTCTTCTTCTGAAAATATAACCGTAACCATAACCGTAACTATTGGTTTGTTAAGCCTGCTCTTAAAGCGAAATTTAGCCGTCTGAACTGAGTTATTGAGCGAAGATTCAGACTCTTCAGAAACTTGGGAGGAAGGGTAAGCTACAACTATTGGAGAAATGCGTTGTGGAGGCGACCTACCTCTGCCCCCCGTCCCTCCCTTGAGACCCGCATTTCGGCCCCTTCTTGGAGTAGCTCTGAGTCGGGGAGCCATTTTCAGAGTGTGCAGCTTGCTGGTCCAACTCACCGACAGAGAAGGAAGGCTTAAATGCTGAGAATTTGCAATGTTCTCGCCAGGTGGAAAGCAGACCCCTATGCTGAGCCCTCCCACTACCAAATTCCTCCCCAGATCGTGCACATATAACGCAATGGGATACCCTTTTCTCACCCAAGCCTCTTCAGCAGGAGGAGGTGCGTTTATAGATACAGAAAGGGAGTGCGTTGCACTTACCGTCAACACACAGGTACTAGGCTAGGGTGGCTTATTCTGAGGACGCTGCAGCTCCCTTTGCAGAACGAACCACCATGAATCGCCTCTATTGACAGGCTCAAGCAAATGCCAATCCCCAACTGCATCTACCACTGTTTGTCGGCTCGTCTCTGCTCTGCCTGAAGACCCTCGAACATTCTCCATTGTTCTCTGTTTTAATCCGCTTTCATCCGCCGTCTGCGTACGTAATACCTGCAACTGCATTAAACTCCTTTGAATGCCCTTCGCCTCGGTTTTGATATCAGTTCGAATTCCAAACTTCGCCACCTGCCCCCAGCTGCCTGCGCGTGGCCTCATTGCATGTCCCATTAATGTGCATTGAAGTCACCCGCATCCGGGTCTTGATAATTTACATTTTTACTGCTGTATAATTGCAAAAATAGAAATTAGTTTCAGTAACTTTTGCAAACAAATTTCTGAAAATTGTTTTACTGTTGTTCGGTAGTTTATTTATGAGTTTTTAGATTGAATACATCAATAGATCAAAAAGAATTAAACTCGGAATTTTTTTAAATTTAGCAACAGATTTAATTTATATTTTTACTAATGTATAATTGCAGAAATAGAAGTTAGTTTTAGTAACTTTTGCAAACAAATTTCTTAAAATTGTTTTACTGATGTTCAGTAGTTTATTTCTGAGTTTTTAGATCAAATACATCAATAGATCAGAAAGAATTAAACTCGGAGATTTTCTGAATTTAGCAACAGGTTTAATTTACATTTTTACTGTTGTATAATTGCAAAAATAGTAGTTAGCTTCAGTAACTTTTGCAATAAAATTATGAAAAATGTTTTATTGTTGTTCAATAGTTTACTTCTGAGCTTTTAGATCAAAAAGAATTAAACTCAAAAATTTTCTGAAATTAACAGCAGATTTAATTTACATTTTTACTGTTGTATAATTGCAGAAATATAAGTTAGCTTCAGTAAATTTTACAAACAAATTTCTAAAAATTGTTTTACTATTGTTCGGTAGTTTATTTCTGAGTTTTTAGATCAAATACATCAATAAATAAGAAAGAATTAAACTCAGAAATTTTCTGAAGTTAGCAGCATATTTAATTTACATTTTTTTTGTTGTATAATTGCAGAAATAGAAGTTATTTTCGGTAACATTTGGAAACAAATTTCTGAAAAATGTTTTACTATTGTTCATGGATTTTTCTATACTTGACAAGATCTGAGATTTTTGGCTCATGATACGCATGCATGGACTAGCCGAATCAAATCATATTTGGGGATCCAGATCCAGAATTAAACTCGGAGATTTTATGAATTGTAGTTATCAGTTTGTCACTTAAAATTTTATGTTGTTATACATATAAATTTTTGAATATTGCATGGTTAAAGGACTATTGTTTTAGAATATATTGTTGGTTTTAACATTTGATGTAAAAGCAGATTACTAGACTGATATTTCATTAATGTGATCTGAGTTTAAAACATTTAGTTTAATTTCTGAAGTTCATTTGTTTTTACATGCTTATGCAAGTAGGATTAATCTAGTTTTACTTATGCATCTAATGATCTTGATTGAGTAATTCATACAAGTGAATTTTTGAATTTAAAAGTGTTTTATTCCAACATTTTACATTTCAGTCCATTGTGCATTTCAATGATTATTTGTTCAGATTTTACATTTTGCAGTGTTGGTATAAGTACCTGCTTTCACATTTAGATCACCACATTTATGAGCCTTCAGTGACATTTAAGACATGTTTCAAAAATAATTTTAGGCCCTCATTTAACTAAAATTAACCAAGTCCCTGCATTTCACATAGTTTTAAGTTTTGCATTTGCATATGAAGCAGTCGAGTCTTTTCAGCAGCAGTTTCTCATCCTTTACTCGAACCTTATTTTATTCGCAAGATAGTTGACTCCACAAGGCACTGGTATCACTTTATTCAATTCAGTGTAAATCCTTAAAATCTTGCGCAATCTAAAACAAGTATTGGTTGCTTAGCTGTGTCTTCCAAGTTGGTTGGTTCCCAACTAATTTTTCCTTTTTCCATTTCCATAGGGTCTACCCCCCTTAGTCTGTTATTGGGAGACAACTCAAACGAAGTGATTGGGGATCAGTGTGACAACCCCCGATCTGAGTCGTTGTCGTGGTGCCTAGACATTCTGTGTGACAACACTTGAGAAACTAAAAAACACCAAGATGACCAATACTCACACAGTGACCTCATACCTTACCAAGATCACATAAGTGAGAGATGAGTTGACTGCAATGGTAGTGATCATCGATAAGGACAAGTTGGTCAAAAATGTATTAGATGGTTTTTCCAAGTAGTGGAATGGATTCATAATGGCATTATTGCCAGAGAACATTTTCCTGATTGAAGCAGAATGTGTGATGATTTCATCCAGGAGGAGTGCCAAGAGTGGTAGCCAGCATGGTGGAGTAAGTGAGGAGGAGAATGTTTCCCTCACAGCGAAAGGCAAGAAGAAGGCCAAAAAGGGGTCTTCTAGTGGGACCAAGCAACGGAAGGGAGAACAAGAGTCCAAGAAGGGCATGAGAAAAGTGAGATGCTTTGCGTGTAAGAAAATGGATCACTATGCCTTTCAGTGTAACAACAAAAGGAGAAGAAGAAGGGCAATATAGCATCAGCCGAGGTCAATGAGTTTTCTACCAAGTTTAATACATTGTTTGCTTTAGTGGTGATTCTAGCCACTAGTGTAGAGCAACAAGCTCCTGAGGAGGAGAGCGCACTACAGGTTCAGGATCTCTAGGAGGTGACAAAGATCGTGTAATGAACGGCTAACTGATGTAAAGCAAAAAATATGCAGAATTTGTAAGGGATTTCGAGACCTACTTGAACTGTTGTCTGCTGAACTGTTGTCTGCTCCTGTTCTCCTGTTGAAGCTGATCTGATTACCAGGAAACCAATTCCTCCTAGCTAATCCAGCAAGCTTCTCACCGAAGCTCACTGCCCCCGTGCCTAGAACCTCAGATCAATGTAAGCTCCCGATTCCTCGGTTCTCTCTCTGCCCTCTGTTCCCTGCGTCCTCCTCCTCTTCTCAGCCCTATCTCGGTCATTTTATAATCCGCTAAGCGGTGTTGTACACCCATGACTCCACCGCTTACTCTCGCGGTGACAGGCTTCCTCCAGCGGTGAGTCATCTTCCCGTCTAGATGGTTCGGCCTTGCTTCAGGTTTAATCCTTTTATGCGATGGTTTATATAACGTTGGTGGTATTTGTAAAGTTTGATTATCATACATATACATTAACGCTATAACCATATGACTATCATTTAACACTATAAAGTTTGATTATCAAATATATATATATTATCACTATAACCTTATGATTATCATATATATGTTTTAACGCTATAAAGTTTGATTATTAAAGTGTACTTTATCATATATTTACATTGTTTAATTTATTTTTGTTCCTAAATATATAAAGTTTATTTACGTTTGATTTCTTTTTAATGTAGACTTTAGAAATTAATTAATATTTGATATTAATACTTA
>APFE030574103.1:0-11722 GCA_000404065.3 Pinus taeda | reverse complement strand
CTATCTAAAGGCTGAGTTGGATCAGATTGCAGGCCGAGTTGATTGGGCTAGGTTCTAGATTGTTTTGAGTGTGTTTGGGTGGCCTTTCTCTACTCGTAGTTCCTTTTATTGTTGCAGACCTGGGCTGAGACATGTATTTTCCCATGGATAGGGCCGAAAGGCCCATAAACAATAGATATTCATCTACTTAGGGAGCCACAAACCTTCCTTAAGCTCGATGATTGAGTTGAGAGGGCTGAAAGGCTTAACTGTGGGTGGATACTAGCTCTAATAGCCAACAAAGGAAGGAGGAGCAGGGAATGAGGAGGCCATAGGTGTAGAGAGGCATATGATGCAATTTAGAAGGCTTGATGTGGACTATAGTTGTTCCCTAACCAAATCACAGAGTTGCAGCACTGAGACACTAGACCTAAGGTATGTGAATGAAGTGTTTCAGGTTGACTGATTGCTAGTTGGATAGGTCCAAGTTTGGAAAGATGTATTGGAATCCTTCTGGATTGTTAGAGGGAAACAAGAAAGGGTCTAAGAGTATCCTTATAGAAGTGGACAAGAGGGAAGTTGGACAACTATGAGTTGGGTGAAGTGTGGGTAGCTTAAGTATCTCCTTGATGGATAAAGGAGGCTACCGGAGGAGGCAGCTTGAAGGTCAAGGTTTGGCCAGCTAGAGGAGTGAAGTTGACAACCCGTGTTCATCATTAGAGAAGTGATATTTGATGGTGATAGGTAGAAACTCTCCATCCCTATGTTATTCTTCATTAGAGAAACACAAGAAGACAATAGTGGGAAGAAGAGCCTGAGTAGCTGAGGAGCAGCAGCGGGTAGTTATGAGTTTCTTACAAATGGAGTTGTGAAACATTCAATAAGAGTCTCAATGTGTTGATACATTGATGGAAAAACGATTAATGTGAAAGAAATTAGATAACCAAGATTTAGTGGCTGGATGGACTTGTAGCATTGGTAGAGGCAGGTCCTATGAATTGGGAGTGAAGGACCCGTAGGTGTACATGATATGAAAAATAAGTTGTGATCATGCGCTACATCATCTAGACCGTCAGATTATCTTGTATTTATATTATTGTACCATTGGATATTTGAGTGCCATTATCCCTGGTGTGGGAGCCCTAGACCATTGTATTATTCAGTTGCATTAATATAACAAATATTTGGTTATTGTACATATTTGTGTAAAAATTTGTGTATATTTTGTGCATTAGTAGATTTTTTGTTGTTTATATTCCATTTTGCAAAGTAGCTTCATTGTGATTCTTGATTTGGTAGCGTATGTAATCTAAGATTCTATCTTAGACACTAGAATCGTGGAAAAATAACATGGTATCATAGGGTGTTTGAGATACTTTGAAGAGATAGTGAATTAAAGTGTGCACAATGAAATACAACTTAAGAGGGATCTGGTCACATTATAGGTGAAGGGATCACTACAATGTCAAAGCTACAAGTTGGTCTCCAATATGAGGACAAGTTGGAAGGTTTGTCCAATTATAGTCCATGGAAGGAAAGGAAAAAGTTGGTCTTGCGGGACAACAGGATCTAGAAGTTTGTTGAGAAAGCCATCAAGAAGCCAAATGACCATAAGGAGCTGGAAATGTATGAAGAATTAGATAGGAAGGCGAGATTGATCATCCTAGATGGTGTGAAGGACTCCTTAATACCTCATTTGTCCTAGTAGAACATTGCGCATGAGATGTGGATGGCTCTTAAGATTTTGTTCTAGAATAAGAATGAGAACCGAGTCCTGGTATTCGAGGATAAGTTGAAGTCTGTCAATATGATGCAGGGTGGAGTGACTTCATATATGACAAGGTTGTCTCAGGTCAAAGATGAGCTTGATACTATCGGTGTGACTATTTTAGATTTTGATATGGTGAGGATTGCTTTGAAAGGGTTCACTGAGGAATATAAGCCCTTCATCAAGGGGATCATAGCTAGAGAGAATTTTCATCTGAAGTAAAAGGTTTTAGATGATGATGTGGCACTTCTAGCAAGAATGAAGGACAAGTAGAGGAAGGACTTGAGTAAGATGAAGTGTTTCCACTATGGTGAGATGGGTCATTTTTTTATGAGATGTCCAATGAAGAAGAGGATGGGAGATGACGAGAGGAAGAAGGGGAAGAAGGTCGTCGGTGTTGCCACTTCTGCCAAAATATATAATCTCTCAAGGAGATTGAAGAAGGAGGAATTTGCATTGATCTCTCATTTCTTGTAGGGTACCATTGATGAGGCTGCATGGTACGTGGACAATGGAGCATTGAAGCATATGACAAGATCACATGATGTATTTAAGACTCTAGTTGACTCGAAGTTGCACATGGTGGTGGGCGACAAGAGTTAGAAGGAGATCCGAGGATCGGGAGTTGTGCCATTAGAAATGGAGTAAGGACAGGTGATATAAGTCTAGAATGTATTATTTGTACCATGACTTAGATATAGCGTGATGCTTGTCTCAGCAATCAAGCAAAAGGGGTTTGAGGTCTTGTTCTAGAGTGGGGAGGCAAGACTCAGGACCAGAGGCTCTAGCTTTGCATGTGTTGTTAAAAGAGTTAGAGGGCATGGTCTGTATAGGCTAATAGGCAAGCCTATGGATCATGGGAAGAAGAAGGAGGAGGACCAGGTACAAGTTAATAGAAACAAGTGTAGTTGCAGGCAGGCCTGGAATTTCAAATCCTCTCTGCCTGTCAAAGGAAATTTGTTGACGTTTTTGTATTTTTCATGCCCTTCATTTTACGTTCTACACAAATTTGCGAATGCCAACCTCCCTTTATCTTGAAACTCTCTTTCAACTACTTTTGCATCTCAATTTTCATTAATCTTCCTCTAAAAGTGCCTTGTTTTTCCTAAGTTAGCATAAACGTGTTAATTCTTGCAATTTTATTTCATAGTAATACCTTTTGTTTAATTCTCTCTCTTTTTAATCATATAGTCTCTTATTTTCAAATTAAAAGAATAAGTTATTTCATTCTCAGATTTATTTTATGTTATAAAATATTTGACATTAAAAATTATTTCAATTTGCAAAGTGGATTTAAGGATATAGATTTTGTTATTCATATGATAACATTTTACTTATATAATGAAAAATAATTAGACCTTAATTCCATTAATTTTTATATCTTTAAATTTTATATGATTTTAATTTAGTATATATATGTGTGAGAGAGAGAGAGAGAGAATTGAGAAAGAAAAAAACTACTAAGACTCATACTTAATGCTTTTGACTAAAAGATATGAGACATCCATAATTTATTATTAGTCTATCCATAATTTTTATTTTTTATTTTTATTCATACAAAGCATTATAAATTCTTCAGACTTTTGAAAATATAAGCAAAACAACTAATCCTTACTACTTATTTAAAAGTTATGTGTTATAATTATATTAAATTGAACTTCAATTTCATTTAACCATTAAAACAATTAATTTATAAAACAACCTAAAATATATTACAACTAATTAAATCAACATTAAACCTAAAAAAACAATTAAATTATTTTAAAAAATACACAATGTACATTCATAAAACTCATAAAAACTAGCCGCCTCAATCAAACATACACCCTCAACAATCACATTGGGAGTAAGTCCTAGCATTTCTTTAACAAGTCAAAAACATTTCAAAATACTTCAGTGCTTTATTGCACTAACAGAAACGATGTAAACTATAGACATTTTAAACCCTGGTTGGGCATGCCAGTGGGATCAGGATGGTCTCTCAACTCTTGAGGAAGTGTGAAGTGCATAGATACACTTATGTCAATAAATTTAAAGTTTGTGTGGATTCAATACTATTAGTATGAATGCTACCTCAATCCATTTAAATTTGAATATCTGAAGTTTCAAAATGCACATGACAAGTTCACACAAATAAATAACATATAAAATTTGGAATTTGATATATGCAATCAATCATATTATTATATAATAATCATTTTAAAACCTTATAATCATATGGAGTCTTTTTAAAAGATTATTCCAGAAAGTTTTTAGTTGAGATAACAATTTGGTTATTAGGATTGTACAAAGTTTGAACCCTTAACCAATTTAGTTATAAACACACAAACTCTAACTAGAAATAATTATGGGTGTTATACGACATTGCATTATACAACAAATTAACGTGAATTGTATAGATAAAAGTCAATTGCATTCGGTTTCAAAAAATAAAAATATTTTACCAAAAATTTTATGAGTATTCCCAGTTATAGAGCTTGAGAGCGGAGAACAATTGTTGGAAACCTGAATTCCCAGTGATAAATATTCAATGCAATTATGCTTTATGGCAGAGTTGTGGATTTAATACGGGTAGGCTGGACAGATTGAGAGTGCAGACAATTACTTGTATTTAAACTTACGCTAAGTGGAAAATAACTTAAATGGTATTGGTATTATAATTTTTGACGGTTTAAATTTGAAATCAGACGTCATTCTGACAGGTTGCAGATATAAAAGAGACCTCATATTTGACGAGTTAAATTTTTAGCTTGCAGTCAAATACATCTTGAAACCCAAAATACATCTTACAAGACATCAAATTCCAGGCCTGGTTGCAGGCTTTACAGGAGAAGGTACAAGTTCTAGAGAAGAAGGTCCATGTTCTAGAAGCTCAGAGGGAGTTGAGTTTTAGAGGGAGCTTGCAGGTTCAGAGAAGAACCGTACGATTGTGGAAGCTGTCTGTGCCATGCTCCATGATCAAAGACTTCCGAAGTTTCTATGGGTAGATGATGTAACAATTCCTGATGTGGAGGAACCTATGGATCCTATTTATACACCTGAGCCTTCCTCTTCTAGGAAGAGGCCTACATGGATTAGGGGGCTACTTGATGATGTTGAAGGACATGTTGCACCCCAAGGAACCTTCCGTGAAAGTAAGAAACCTAACTGGTATCAGGGATACCTAACCATCATGAGCACGATCATACAAAATAAGCCTTCATCATTCTCAGATACCGTCAAGCATCAAGTATGGAAGGATGCTATGACCGAAGAATATGAGTCTATTATAAAGAATGACGTTTGGGAAATAGTTCCCAGACCCCAGGACAAGACAATTGTCACTTCTAAATGGCTTTACAAGATAAAGCATGCAGCAGATGGAAGTGCGGAAAAGTATAAGGCTCATATTGTTGCTCGTGGTTTCTCCCAGAAGGAAGGTATAGACTATGATGAGATATTTGCACTTGTTGCCAGACATACGACCCTTCGCTCGATCATAGCCCTTGCGGCTTCACAAGGATGGAACCTACATCAAATGGATGTCAAGACTGCATTCTTACATGGTTTGATCAAAGAAGAGGTCTACGTCGAGCAACCCGGAGGATTTGAGATTTATGATCGAAAATCTCATGTATGCAGGTTGAAGGCTCTCTATGGGCTAAAGCAAGCACCTCGAGCATGGTATGAGAGGATTGATAGCTACTTGATGAAGCTGGGATTCACTAGGAGTGAAACTGATGCTAACTTTTACCTTAAGGTTGAAGATGACAAGCCTCTCATCCTGGTGTTGTATGTGGATGACCTCTTTTTAACAGGTGCAGACCCTCTCATTCACAAACCCTCTCATTCACAAATGTAAGAGGGAGTTGGCTTCTGAATTTGAAATGAAGGACCTAGGACTTGAAGTGTGGTAGAAGCCAAGGGAAATTTTCCTATCTCAAGGAAAATATGTGGTGAAGATTCTAGAAAGATTTGGTATGGTGGACTGCAAGCCTGTAACTACCCCGACGGAGCTTGACTTCAAGAAGTTAAGCGGTAGTCTTGCTAGACCTGTTTTACGAAATGCCACTCAGTATCGACAACTCATCGGAGCATTCATGTTCTTAGTGAACTCCTGTCGAAATATATGCTTCGCAGTCAACACGTTGAGTCAAAATATGGTTGAACCTCACCACATACATTGGATTGGTGACAAGAATCTGTTGAGATATCTTCGTGGCACACTCACTTATGGGTTAAGATACACTGCCAAAGATGTGAGACTACTTGGATACACTGATGCTGATTGGGCAGGCAATGTGGAGGACCGTAAGAGCACTTCCAGGTGCTGCTCCTCTTTGGGATCTGCTTCGATATCCTGGATGAGAAGGAAGCAGAAGTCGGTGGCTTTGAGCATCGCCGAAGCAGAGTATATTACTGCTAGCATGGCCTCTTGTAAGGCAGTCTGGTTGCAAAAGCTTTTCAGTCAGTTGTTTGGATTTACATTGGATACCACCGTGATCCTATGTGACAACCAGAGTGGGATTCGTCTGTCAGAGAATCTCGTATTTCATGATCGCTCCAAGCATATCGATATCAAGTATCACTATATTCGAGATATGGTGCAGCGGGGAGCTATCAGGCTCCAACATATCAGTACAGATGAACAGGTTGCCGACATTCTGACAAAGCCCCTAGGAAAGTAAAATTCCTGACTTTCTGAGAACAATTTTATGTTGTTCAAAGACCCTCTGATGAGGGTCCTGTATGATGCATTGAGCTCTAGGAGCTCCGGGGGGTTGTGAGGTACTTCTTGGAGCAACATATGACCACAGGGTGATTCACTATCCCCTCGTGGTGTACATGTACACCCCGTGGTGATTATGTAGCAGGATGATTGGTTCTCCTGTGAGGTCTGGATGATTTGTTCTCCACGACGACTATGTAGCAGGATGATTGGTTCTCCTGTGAGGTATGGATGATGTGTTCTCCATGACGACTCTGTAGCAGGATGATTGGTTCTCCTGTGAGGCTTGGATGATGTGTTCTCCATGGCGATTGTGTAGCAGGATGATTAGTTCTCCTATGAGGATGGGATTGATTAATTTCTCCTGTCAAGGCATCCTACCCATGCAGTCTGGGAATCATGAGAAGTACCTCTCATTTGATCAATGAGCAGGGAAATGAAGTTAGGGACCATAGTAGTATTGATGGACACATCGTTGTATCTACCGTACTCCCTATGCTAGGATGACCTTCATTGATTGGGACCAGTGGTACATACTCTTAGACTAACCTCAGGTCAGTGCAGTACTTGTCTAGGGTCAGTGAGAGTGGTACATACTATGACGCTGACTTTGGGTCAGTTGAGATTGGTCTAGGACCAGTGGTACACTCTCTGAGACTGCGATATTGGTCTAGGACCAGTGGTAGGAGTGGTACCTACTATGACGCTGACTTAGGGTTGGTTGAGACTGGTGGTATGCACTCTAAGACTGACTTTGAGTCAGTGGAGGATGATATTGGTCTGGGACCAGTGGTAGGAGTTTTACTCACTGTGACGCTGACTTCGGGTTGGTTGAGACTGGTTTGGGACTAGTGGTACATACTCTGAGACTAACTTTGAGTCAATATGATACATCCTTGATCATTTCTTCTTCTTCATAATTCAGACAAAAGTAGAGTAGAACAGAACAAAGCAAAGTAGAGCAGAACAAAGCAGAGCAGTACAGATCAATACAAGGTAGAACAAGACAAAGCAGAACAGGCAGAATAGAGCAGATCAGGGCAAGGGTCTGGCTGTACAGGGCAATGCATTTGATGGATGAATAGTAGCGATTGACAGAGAGATTGCAGATGAAGTTCTCCCTAGTTGAAAGGGAGTGTTAAAATTGGCAACTAGGGCCAAACTTCATGTGGGTCATCTTATTCATGGCTCATAATATTTTTATTAGATTCCTCTCGTCGAGAGGTGTAGGGTTGATCTAAAAATCATCCGATTCCGATAAGTATTTATGGAGATATGAATTTATTTTGATTATGGAATTATTATCAAGTCGACCTACAACTCATGTAGGCTTAGAATCCCAACAGTCTCATCTATTCAAACATCAACAATTGTGTATAAATACAAGAGGACTTTTCCTCATTTGCAATCACTCATCTCATCACATCTCTCTCTCTCTCTCCTCCGCAGAAAAGAGGCTCGTCTCTATTGCGCAGAAAAGAAACTCTCTCTCACACATGTGGAAGGAAGTTTCCGAACCTGAAGTTGCAACTGCAGATCCAAAGTTTGACTAGTGTTGACCATCAGATCTCCTCCTCTCAACTGAGTTGTAGGTTCATCTGGACCTCCTCTGAAGGCTACATTTTTTGGTGGTGGAATCAAGCTGATCCGACAGTCAGTTTGCGAGATATCGACTACCCTAGTTTTGATGATGAAGCCGCTAATGCTGATGTTACTGATCTAGGGTTTGCTACTGCTGATATAAATAAGATTTATTGTACTATTTCTCTCTGCTGAATTATTGAAGATAAAAGAATATTTAATCAAAGGGTTTCCCCACACATCGTGGGGTTTGTCCCTGGCTAGCCGTCAACATCTTGTGTTTCTTGTCTTGGCTTGTTTTCTGTTGACCGTTTAATGTTCTATCTGCACTTTACTTATGCACATGTGATTGCTAATCTATGAATAGTAATAAGAAAGAAAAGTAAATTTCTCTAAGCATAGAACATACCATAACTTAACAAGTTTGCCCCACGAAAATCCTTCCAGCGCTTCTCCTAGGCTCTGCGTTAGCCCTACTAGCCTCAGATCAACCCCTAAAGCCTCTACGTCAACACTTTGGCCCTTTATGTCAGATCTCTGGTCTTCTGCATCACCCACATAGGCTCCTCAGCCTCTGCACAATCACTAGATGCCTCTGCGTAGCTTCTGTTGCCTTTGTGTAGCTTCTGTTGCCTCTGCGTACCTCTAGCTAACCTTGCTAGCTCTAGCTGCCTCTGCGTTAGCCTCTTTGGTCATTGTGCTGACCCTCTGGCACTATCTCTGCCTCTTTGCTATGTACTCATTGCCCCTCACTACAACAGATCACTTGTTCGAATTTTCTCAACAAACCTCGCTCCAGAAAATCGAACTCACTGATCAATTTTGGTGTATCTCCAACTGACCCTCAAGCCTCCTCTTATACTTTTCCTATTGAGTCTTCAACGGTCGAGATTAAGTCTCTAATCAACAGCTAAGGTTAGATTTGGCTTGATCCATGTCATGTAGAATATTCTAACCCAGTTTTATATTAATACCCATTAATATTTTAATTTTCCTAAGTTTAGACTTATGAATCCATTAAAAATATTAATTATTTTAATATCTCTCCAATTGGGTGGAATTTCCCCAAGCCATTTCTGGGTCTTGGAAATATTATGTGCCTTAGCCTCTCCACCAATTTTCATGGCTAGAGCACATCCGATGCTACCACAAATCAACACAAAGCAGAGAGAAGATGGAGAGCAGAGGAGGGACAACGCAAAGGTAGTGACGTTGGGACTGCGCAGAAGGTGATGCAGTGAGGGCAGCAGGTCCTCTCCAAAGTCAGAATTTCACTATGAAGCGTGAGAAAATTGTCTGTAAAATTTCTCCCAAAAATTCCTCTTCCATTCTGCTGGTTGTATCTTGTACATGAGGTTTTGCTGAAGATTAATAAAGAAACCCTCATCTGCTACACCGGTTTTCCCACATTGGGTTTTTCTAGGGACAATTGTCCAAAAATCACTGTGTAATTAAGATTGTACTTGTACTAGTATTTTTCTTTACATTTACTTTTGTGTATTTGAATTGTGAAGGCTGCAGTAGAATTTATTTCGATATTTGTTGTAGAAACACTGTGAATAACTTATTTATGAATTAATAAGTAGAAGAAATAATATCAGTCATTGCAGTTGGATTTCTAGTTAGAAATTTTCACACGAAGATGGCCTGATTGGCCCTCCTACACGACAAGTTGGCCAAGCTTCTAGAGGCACCCATTCTGCCTCTCAAGACACTATATATACACCATTTCGTCCTCCTCCTTAAGCAAGTAACTCAGGCTCTAAGCAAAACAAGAAGTCAAATCTGAGGCAAAAAAGAAGTCGCATATGAGGCTGAGAAGAAGTTAAATATGAGGCAAGAAAAGAAGATAAATCTGAGGCAAATAAAAGAACGAATTTGTGGTAGAGTTTATGAGCTTCCCTGGGCAACAAAACTGAGCCTTTCCTGAGAGTAGAAGAAGGTCGAATTTGTCGAGTAGCAGATTGTCTTGTTTAGTAGGCAGTTTGACTAAGTGTGACCAGGGCTGTAAGTTTGAATTTTGTTTGACTTAGATGTATCTCTGTTGACTTGAACAATTTCTCTATAGAAAAAAGGTTGTTGCGTTTTTCCCCAAGTGGTTTCCCCATGGTAAAAATCTTATGTTCTTGTTTGGTTATCTCTTTATGATTCTACTGTTCTACTATTAAAGATCTTTTGTGTAATTGCTTAATGATAAAAGTAAATACAAGTGAATGAATATGATTAGAAGTAATTATCAGTTACGAAGACTATGAAACCTCCACGGACTGTTGGCCCAACCAACAGTTCTACTACTCGCTATTAATTGTCCCTAGGTCTTCAAAAGCTGAGGCTGTGCTTGATCAAAAGAAAGCCATGGGAACACAACTAGAAGTGTTGCTATCATCTCATCCGTTTCAGGTCCTTGCGCTTCAGTCAATTCTCGACAACTCCTCATCATGCATTAGAGATTATTGATCCCTGCCATGTGAGAGCTTTCTGCATCTAAATTAAGAGTTGCCTGACTGCATTATTATTTTGAAAGTCTCTTTACAAGTATTAGGCAATTCCTTGTTATAGGGGATTCCTTGCTAAAGTCAAGAGGATTAATTACAATGTTCCACCAAGTTTCCAGAACGAGGAGGCGAGGGAGCGGGGATACGCAAGAGCGGCCTATGCAAAAGCTCCCCACCAAATTATAGGAAACGTAGGGGGACGTCGAGGGTCTTAAAAACTTATAAATATAAAATAACTCAAACTTATAAAAAGAAGGTTAGGGTAAGGGAGAATACACATCTTTGAACACAAGACGGTGAGTGTTAGTACTCATTCACTGGATGAAGGACATTCATTCAAGTGTGCAGGGTGTGAGGAACAGTACAAGGGGAAGTAAGCAATGGGTCCAAATCAGCTAGCAAATCGAAGTACAAATGGTTTGATCAATTGAATTAATTCCAAGTTCTTGTTGTATTAGTATTTTTCCTCGAAGGGCCATTACCCCAAGAAGGGAGCTCTTGTATGTTGTAGAAATTAAATTAGTGAAATAACAGATTTTGAAGGGAAAAGTTATGTGTGCATGTATATTGAAATTGGTGCGATCATTTTTGCTTCCGTCGTTATATTTTATAAAGTGTTAAATTCTCATCCATGTTTTTTATTTAGTAGATCTAATCTTCTAGGGAGTAATTATCGAGGTTGTTGAGGTTAATGAACCAAAGCTCATACTTGATGAGATGAGCAAGAGAGTTGAAGAGGGAATATGTTATAAGTTTGATGAAGCCTTAAATAGAGATGAAGACAAATAAAATTCAAAAAGGACTTGAAGATGGATAAACAAAGTTGATGGATGGTACAATAATTCAGTTTCAAAAAGGGAAGGAATAGAAGATATAACAAGGTTGCCACAAATTTCTTAAACTTGAAGTAGAGATCATGGTTAAAGACAAAATATGATAGTATTATCTCAAAAGTGACCAAAATCAAAGATCAAGAACATAAGCTAGGGCACGATACTATACTAGAAAGGCAGATTAATGATAATGTTGTGGATGATGGAGAAAAACCTTCAAAGGTGGAACGATATTGATATCCTCATTACTAGGAATGCCTATAATGAATACAAGAAAGTGCATATCAGTAACCTCGTTCAAAGAAAATAAATGGAAGAACCAATGGAATTCATGGACTCAAAAGCCAAGAAACAAGTA
>APFE030574096.1:0-18607 GCA_000404065.3 Pinus taeda | reverse complement strand
GGAATACCATGACTCAGTTTGGCAACAACCATTAGACTATGAGCATATCCCTTTCAGGTGCAGAAGGTGCCATGAATATGGTCACCTATACAAGCAATGCCCTCTAAACAAGGAGGAAGAATACATAAGGAAAAAAGAAGAACAACATAGGGAAGCAGAGAGAATGAAGGAGACAGATAAAGGCTTCCAACAAGTTAACAGAAAAAAGAAACCAAACAGAGAAGGAACAAGAGTGTAGATACAAACAAAATCATCGAACATTGAAAGCCAGAACAAGTTTAAAATCCTCCAGAATAACAATGAAGAAGATGAAGACAATGTAGTTGAGGGTGAAGACCTAGAAAATGAACCCATGGAAATTTTCCAGGAAACAGGAGAAAAAGTGGCAGAACCAAGAGAAACGAGCAAAGAAGAATCAGCCGAAAAAATATAATTACAAACTAACCAGACCCAAATGGAGACGGAGAGTCAGCAGGAAAACGAGCAGAGGAAGAAAGGATTATGAGACAATTAATCCAGGAATGGAAAAACCTGGATGAAAGATTCATTCCAGATCGACAAAAACAAATATATAAGGAGGCTTTTCAAAAGTATAAAGAAAGAAATAGGGGGAATATGGATAATCAGGATGCTACAGCAGGAGAACAAGGAAAAGAACAACTGGGAATAGGTGGGTCTGGCAAAAGCAGCAGGAAAAGAGGGAGAAAAACAATGAATGAAACGATTCAAACAGTTGGTGAAATATTGATAAATTCAGGTAAAGTGATACCTCTATCTGAGGTATTTTCCTACCCCTCCAAGAGTTTTAAATGATTATTATCAGCTGGAACATTAGGGGGCTGAACAGCAAGGGTAAGCAGAGATATATGAAAGAGAAATTAAAAAAAGACAGACCAAGTATTATGATTCTACAAGAAACAAAAATTACCATGCAGCAGATGGAAGGAATAATCAAAAATAGTAAACTCCAATATGAAGTCATGGGACAGGATGCAATTGGCTCAGCGGGAGGCATTGCAACACTATGGAATCCAAATGAAATAATTTTTGAGAGCTAGACCAGTATGACTAGAATCCTTACAGGTTCAGGAAGAATAGCAGGGACGAAGGAGAAGGTAATAATTTCAGGAGTGTATGGTCCCCATACTCCGGGAGATAGAGAAATCTTTATTAAAAATCTGCAAACAACTCGGAGGCTTTATCCGAAGACAGCTTGGATTGTAGGAGGCGATTTTAATGCAATCCGGTCCCTAAAAGAAAAAAAGGGAGGCATAAGGAAAACAGATCAAAGTATGGAATTATTTAATGATATGATAGAAGGTTTGAGGTTGGTTGACATATCAACTATTAATGGGATCTACACATGGAATAATAGGAGAGGGGGTAAGAACCAGATAGCCTCCAGATTAGATCGATTTCTAGTATCATAAACAATAATGAATAGAGATGTATTCATAGAACCAAAGATCATGCCATCTCTTGGCTCTGACCATTGGCCGATCAGACTGGAAGTGGATATTAAGGCTAATCTCGGCAAAAAGCCATTCAGATTTGAAGCTTTTTGACTTAGACACCCGGACTTTGTAGGAAAGATGGAGGAATGGTGGAGGTAAAGCACAGCTCAGGGAAAAGGTAAAATGCATACCTTCCAACTTAAACTTAAAGAGCTAAAAGGGAGGATAAAAAAGTGGAATAAGGAAGAATTTGGAAACATTATGGAGGAGAAACAGAAACTGGAAGAAGAAATGGAAGCGTTGCAGTAAAGGATAATAAATGAAGGAAGAACAGAGGAAAGTAGTGGAAAAGAAGGGATAATATTAGGAAAACTGGAAGAGAGGAGAAAGCAGGAAGAAGTTTTATGGAGGCAGAAGTCCAGAATAAAATGGCTCAGGGAAGAGGAAAGGAACACCCGGTTTTTTCACCAAGCAATGGTTCACCATCGACAAAGGAACAGAATATTTTCTATCAAAAACGAGGATGGAGAGAGGATTGTTGAACAGGAAGGGATTGAAAAAGTGCTGATGGATTATCACAAAGGAATTCTGACTGAATCCCAACTGGACAGATCTGAATCGATTAGGCAAATCTGTGAGGCCATCCCCAAGATGGTAACTGAAGACCAGAATAGAGCCTTAATGAGAGCGGCTAGTCTGGAAGAGGTGGAGGAAGTGGTGATGAGCATGAATAAAGGAACAGCCCCTGGTCCGGATGGCTTTACGGTTGATTTCTATCAAGTGGGATGGCATTTTATGGGAAAGGAAATTTTGGAATTGATAGAAGAATCTCGGATGAACCAAAAGGTATGGCCTGCACTTAATTCTACTTTTTTCACTTTGATCCCTAAAAATGATAAATCGGAGGATGCTAAGGGTTTTAGACCCATTGCCCTCTACAATGTGATTTACAAAATAATCTCCTCTCTGATGGCTAAAAGGCTGAAACCTCTGCTAGAGAATCTGATATCCCCTGAACAAACTGGCTTCGTTGAAGGACGACAAATTCTAGATGGGTTAGTGGTTACTCAAGAAGTAATCCACTCTATGAAAGCTAAGAAACAAAAAGGAATGATGATAAAACTAGATTTATCGAAAGCTTATGATAGAATTAATTGGCTATACTTAGAAGAAATTCTGGGAAGCTTCGGGTTTAGCAACAGATGGATAAAGTGGGTTCTCAGTTGTATATCAACCCCCAATTTCTCAATACTGGTTAATGGAACTCCCTCGAAAACCTTTAAGGCTTCCAGAGGAATAAGACAAGGCGATCCCATATCTCCTTTCCTGTTTATTCTTGTTGCAGAAGGCTTGGGTAGGTATCTTAAACAAGAGAGAATAACTGACAACATCAAAGGGCTAAGGTTGTGGGGTAATGAACTGCCGATAACTCACCAACAATTCGTTGACGACATTATGTTGTTTGGGGAACCAACTGTAAGGGAAGTGAGAAATTTGAAAAAGGCTCTAGACTTATTTGCGGAAGCATCTGGGATGGAAATTAACAAGGAAAAATCCTGCACCTTTATATTCAATACGGTGGAGACTGTTAAAAGACACCTGACCAGGATGCTAGGTTTCAAGCAAGAGGAACTCCCAACGAAATATTTGGGAAATGTACTGGATTATAACTCTAAGAGATTGAAGAATTGGCAAGGAATCCTAGAGAAATTAAAAAATAGAGTGGCTAACTGGACTTTCAGAACCTTAAATATTGTTGGAAGGATTGTTCTGGTTAAATCAGTATTACAAGCAATCCCCATATATCCTCTCTCGATTATGGTAGTACCTCAAGGGGTTTGTACCAAGATTAGAGAAATTCTGAGGAAGTTCATTTGGGGAGGTTCGTCCCAACAGAAGAAGTGGGCATTAGTCTCATGGAAGCATCTGACAAAACGGAAGGAGGAAGGAGGTTTGGGCCTACGAGATCTGGGTAAACTCAACAAAATTCTCGGTGCAAAACTCTGGTGGCGATGGATGAGAGGGGGCAACGACTTATGGAAGCAACTATGGAGACACAAGTACAATATGCCAGATTCTACGGAGGCTATTTACCGCATGCAGGAAACCCCGAAGGGATCGACAATTTGGGAGTTAGCTAGCCAAAATCGAGACATAGTAGGAAAAAATGCTTTCTGGGAAATTAGAGGTGGAGGGGAAGCCAAATTCTGGGATGAGAACTGGCAACAAAGGGAGAAAATGAGCATCATTCAAAGAATCCAGAACTTACAGAAAAAAAATAGGTGATAACCATATATATGTCAAGGATTATTGGAAAGAAAATGAATTGGATGGGATATGGCAGAAATGGACAACACTGGAGGATTGGGGCATAGAGACAGATCAGGAACAACAGGAGGCTTTTATGAAAGAAGTTGAATCCAGGAAAGTGAAGGTGAGAACAGGGAAGGATATCATTAGATGGGGGAAATCAACGAAGGGGTCCATTACAGTCAAAGAGGCATATTATCTGGCAGATCAACAGGAAGTCACTGAAAGAAACCAAGACTGGAAGGGTATTTGGGGTAAAAACTGGTGGCCGAAAATTACTATTTTCACATGGTTGGTAGCCAAACACAAGATCCTGACATGGGATAAGCTTCAAAAGAAAGGTTCCAATGGGCCTTCGAGATGTTATTTGTGCAACAGAGAAACGGAAACGCAAGATCATCTATTAATCAATTGTGGTTATGCCAGGAATTTATGGAGGGAAGTAGGGAGGATATTCCGTAAACCTGAAAAGTACCCGAAAGAAACAAACGAAGTGATTTTCCAGTGGCAGAAAGAGAAATATCAATGTAAAGTTGTTCGGAGAGCCTGGGATCTCATAGCAGGTTTTGTAATTTGGATGGTGTGGAAAGAAAGGAATCGCAGAATTTTCCAAAACAAAGTAAAGAGCTCGAAAAAAATCTGGAAAAGGGTAGTGAACCTAACTAGAGAATCAATTTTGGACGAAAAGTGGGATATGGAAGACTGGAAAGCAGATCAGGGTGAGGAGCAAATTCTCAAGAATCTAAATCTAAAATATGAAATGGTCCATAATAAACAGTCGGAGAGGATTAATGCAAGACATCAGAGCTATGACAAGTTCGCATACCCTAAAGACAATTTTATAAAGTTAATCTTCGACGGGGTGTCGAAGGGGAATCCAGGTAATGTTGGATTCAGAGGAATCTTCCACGATAGCCAGGGAAACACCAGGTGGATCTATGCAGAGTGGGGTGGAGAGATGACAAACAATGAGGCCGAGTTATGGGCGGTTCACCAATGGCTGAGAATTGCGATTTGAAATGGTTACAGAAATCTGGAGATTGAGGGAGACTCTCAGGTGGCAATTGAAATCTTAAAAAAGCTAAACAACGGGAAGAACTGGGAGTAGGTTACCAACAGTTGGCGAACGGCTAGGATCATCCAAGAGATAGCGGAGCTGTTGAAAGGAGTTGAATACAATATTTTCAATCATGTAAAAAGCAATGGAAATCGAGCGGCGGATTTCCTGGCAAATTGGGGTTGCAAAGGTCGAGATGGCAAGGTCGACAGCCAGTGGAGGACAGTAGGACCCAGCGGAGAATGGGAGGATTTGACCAGTATTATCAATAATGACCATGACCAAGCATCGAAGGAAAACAATGAATAGGTTACACACGCGAATCTTAGTATTCGTGCGACAAACAGGTGATATGGATCAACAAACCCAGACATTTAATGATTGTTAGACACGGCTTAGGGAAGATATCATGGATCAGCATGCGGGAATAAAATCGGAATGTGCGAAAATAGAAAGGAAAAATCAACCTTACAGCAACCCAATCAAAGCTAATAATCGACGAAGAGGAGGAAAGGATATGTCAGAGTCCATAAATGGCAATGAAACAAACAAGACAATTGATAGGAAAGGAGAAGGGCGAATTAACAGATGGCAGCGGAAGGTTAAGCGGATAGGTAGGAGGAGTGGGGTTGGAAGTTTTATAAAGGCACAGCAGCAAGGGACCCGACAGCGGAAGAAAATCATTGAAACCCACAGAGGGATAGGAGGAGCAGAGACGATGAGTAGTATCAGAGAGAAGCTACATCGATACCTTGCGAAGTATACTATGGAGACCAGGAAGCGAGCCAGGATTGCCGAAGAAATGGAGGCCGAGCGCGGCAGAGAAAGAGACAGGAAAGGCAAAGAGGTCGTGAAAGAAGAGAAAGTGGAAGAGATATACGAGATCTGCGACGACTCTGAGGAGGATGTAGATAGGCAAACAGCTGGCGAGCGAAATAGAAGTGATGACGAATGGGAGCAGCAGCAAATCAGTGACGATCAGCGGGGCCGGCGAGGAGGAAGGGTTAAGCACAGAGGTCGTCAGCGGGAAAACAGGCAAGTGGAAAGTGATCCAGAACCAAGAAATTGGAGAGGTAGCGGAGCGAACAGAGCCCGAGGAGCAAGGGGAGGAAGACGCGAACAGAGGAGGAGACCCGGAAGAAGGAGGAGACAGACAATGGAGAAGAAAGTCCAGCAAGCTGAGAGGGCTTATACTCATAATACATGCCCTAGAATTAGGAGCATTATTCAGAATATGGAGGAGGAAGTCATTCAAGCTCAATCGGATTCTGAGATGGAAGACTGGGAATTTCTTATCCATGACCCTGGTAACACTAGAGGCAGAATGTCAATGTTTAAACAGTCCCTCCATATATACTAGGTAGTGAAGAGGTTATTGGCTAAGGCCCTAGAGCAAGCTGCAACTGAGATGGCAGAACTGGCGCAGGGAGTTCCAAATCTGAGGAGGGAGCTTCGTATTATTCAGATCACCTTGGAGATGCAGTAGAAAAAGCTGGACGAGATTCAGCATATGATAAAAGAAGGCCAGCAGCATGGCAACAAGGAGACTACCCAGTGCCCAGAGGCAGCAGCTGAGTAATTTTAGTTATGTTTTACTTTTGATGAATATGCATAATATAGATAGGGTAGGCAAGTTTCAAAGTTTAGAGATAGATAGCAGTTATATGCATGTCAGTAGAATCAGAAATTTGAAAGACTGTCTAGTGTATTTAGCTTGGATAAACAGACTATGGTCCTTTTATTTTTGGTCGGCGGTTAAGAACTTCAGGTGGCTGAAACACTCGGTTTCCCCAAGTGGGCGAGTGGAAGGCAACCCCCATTTTGATGTACTTTTTTTATTTGAAGAAATAGAAAGAAAAGAGTAACACCTTAGCCTACAAAAAAAAAAAAGAAATGATCATTATGGTTATGGAATAAAATAAAATAAAATAATAAGTTCTAATTTAATAGAGAATAAGTCCATATATTCCATTTATTTATATTTTATTACTATATATATATATATATTATATATAATATATATATATATATATATATATAATACACTTTTTTTCACTCTGGACCCCATAGCAAATACAGCTTCTAATATAATTATCACTTTTTTCACTCTTCAATCCATAGCAAAATACGGCTTCCAATATAATTATTTTGTAACATGATTGGTTTTTGGTTTTTTACATATCTCAATAATGAGTTTTTCGGTTTTTAAATAAATTTTGGGTTTTTTTGGGGATTATTTTTTCAAAAAAAAAAATGTTTATTTGTTTATTTTCTATTATTTCCCAATTGGTTTAATAATTAAAAGTGTGTTACTTCCTAATAGATCACAAGTTCAAATCTAGAGATGGTAGAGTTTGTATGCCTTTGTAAACTTTAGTATTCAAATCAATGTGCGGAGGTGGGTTCCTTGTCTCACAAAAAAAATGGGTCTCATACACGAATTTGGTGTCTAGCTTGGCCATGACCTTAAAAATAAATTATTATTTTTCATTTTATTAATTTTTTATATGAATTTTTAAATAAATAAATAAATCATTTTTAATAAATATTAACCTTTTTAATAACTTTAAAAGGAATAGATTTATGTTTTTTAAGTTAAAAAAATAAACATACCAAAACCTTAACCATGTGCACTTGCTCAATAGTGGACTTGGGCTCTGGGTGGGCGCCCCTCTACTATGACAACCCTTTAGGTAAATTCCCCTCTTATAAACAGTATAATATAGTTGTATATAAAATATAAAAGGTTGATATGGGGCACAAATTTCAAAGCTTAGGGAGGAGGTTGTTTGGGAAGTTCGAAAATGTCATTGGCAATATCATCATGCACGCACTAGTGGTTTTTAATGGCTAGTAATCTAATTAAATTAGCTAAAAAAATAAGGGTAGGCCCATACCCTGTTGGGAAAAAAAACACAAGCAAGGGTAGAGGCCCATATATAAATATTACAATATCTATATATATATATATATATATATATATATATATTATAATATTATATATAGAGAGAGAGAGAGAGAGAGAGAGAGAGAGAGAGAGATGGGAATTTTAAATCCCGAGAGGAAAAGGGCCTCGAACCTTATTAAGTCATATGGATAAGTGTGAGGACTAAGAACTAAAGCCCTTGGTGTTTAAATTAATCAACGACAGAGGTTGGATGATAGATATATGACTGAGATCCAATTGCACAACCCCCCTTCCATGTCAGTATGGGAGGAGAGGGGGTTTGTGCAATTCAATCATGACCATTGGAGAGACTGGGGGCATCGGGGCCATTGATTCGTTGCCTCAGAACCATTAGGAGGAACCATTATGACAGGACCTAAATGAGATCAACGACAAAGGTTGGACGACATATGGGTGGTGAAGATTCAATAGCGGGCCCCCTTGACATATCAACAGGGGGGTCTGCATTTCAATCGTGGTCATCAAAGTTATACAACACTTAGTATCCATTGATGCATGGGTCCAGAACCTCGAAAGAGAGCCCTAATAGTGAAAATCCTCCCTTGTCAAGTCAGCAAGGGAGGAGGGTCTACAATTCAATCTAAGCCGTAAAATGTGTGGAGGCACCTTCACCATTAGATGACACCAAATTTCATGTAGTAGATAAATTTGAATTTGTAAGGGGTTGGAGTTGTCGATGGGACCCAAGCCATGAAGGAAGATAACATGGACAAGAGGGTGATGTGGTGCCCTTTGGTCATGACATATGGCACCCTATTTTAGCCATTTGGTAGGTACAATTGGGCTAAAAACAAGTGAAACATGGCGTTTAGAGGAGGCCATGTGGAGAGTATGATGTCAACAAACGTCATCTTGTTGAGTTTTGTTTCAAAAGTTTTTAATAAGGGGCACTTGGGGGCTCTTGAGGTTCTGCCCCACAAGGTGACATGACACTAGAGGGGAGTCGCTCCTTTGTAATGTGTGTACATGGGAGTTTACTGCTCATTAATACATATATGTTACGGTATGGCAAGGGGCCTCATGGATGGTGACATGGCATGGTTGATTCAACAACTTGAGTATGTCATGGCATGAGTAGGTCATCCACTACTAGCATAAAATCCATGTAGACTTGGAAAGGTGACATGACATTGAATGAAGCAACCACGTGGGGACCATGTGGCAGGTCAGGATGACATGGCATTGAATGAAGCAGCCACATGGGGACCATGTGGGTGCCATGTGGTAGGTCAAGATGAGATGGCAGAGATTGATAGGATAACCTTTAAATGGCCATAACTCTCAATCGAATAATTGAATTGAGGAAAATTTTATATCGCTGGAAATTTATCGACGAAATGAATGCAATGGTGATATTTGTTTTTGGTTTCCAAAAGTTTAAAAAATATCGAAACATTTGACCCCATTTCCATAACATGGCCTTCGAAGTTGGGTGTAACGTAACAATTGCCTCCCTATAACCTTAATGTTGGTTATGGGTAGTAAGGGGGTGTGCTACATCTACCACCTTTGTTTTCCCTTGACATTGTTGGTTTCAATGACCTATTTTCTAGTGGCTTATGACTTCAACATTCCAAGCCAGCCAGGTTTGTCAAAAACATGGAGGAAATCCCAAAAATTGTGGTTCATGCCAATCAATCTCAAGCAATGGCTTTCTGACTTGTACATCCTAGTTTAGTCAGGTATTTTATAGGCACTTGGCCCTCGCCATGTTTGTTGAACCTATTGGTTGATAAAAATTGGTGACCCCTCATTGATGAGCAACTCTCAGTTTCATTTTATGGTCATGGTTTTTTTTACCTTTTTTATTTGAAAATGAAGTGGATCGAGACCTCATTTTCTGTAATATGCCTTACTTCATTGGAATCCAAGGTATCTATTTTCATTGTTGAAGCCCTGACTTCAATCTAGAAAATGACTTTCCTTTAGCAATTCCAATATGGGTGAAACTAACCTACTTTCCCCTTCATTGTAAGAATGAAGGGACCTTTTGGAAAATTTGTGATGCTTTGGTTTGATAAATTGATTGAGCTAAGCCATGAGAGGGGATGTAATCATGTGCTATATTTTTTGTTGAAGTGGGCCTAGATAAGGGTTTACTAAAAACCATCAATCAACAGTTGGATAATTGGAAGAATTACTAAAAAGTTGGCTATGATCAATTTCCATTTAAGAAAAATCTATGAATATCGACATTTTTCCAGAAGTTTCAAAACATCAAAAGAATTTTATAAAAAAAATGAAGAGGGAGACTTGTGGCAGCGATCAAATCACATGATGGGATTTACATGGAAAATTTTAGCTATAAATCCCTTGAAAGAAAATGGATATAGCCCAAGGGCTCCCAACTTGCCAAAGAAAGTGGCCACAATGGTAGGTAGACCCTTTATGGTAAAAGCAAAGGAGAAATATTTCAATGAAACAAATATGAGTTCATAAACTAGATGGATGAAGAGGGTGAAATCCCTGAATCAAAATCCCAAGAGAATCCCCGAAGAGATCCACCTTGAGAGAGCTCTAAGGTACAAAATTAAGAAGTGCCACCTTTGGAAGACATTTCCATGATGGAAATGATGAAAGAGGAAGAGGACTCAAAGGATGATGAACTATTCCATTCACATAAAAACCCAAAAAATGCATAACCCCTCATTCTTTTATTCTGCAAATGAAAAAAATAAAGGGGAAAAGAAAATGATTGTGAAAAAATCCATATGAAGGTAGGAAGGAAAACCAATTAGGATGTGTGAAATTCCAAAGAAAAAAAATATAAAAAAACTGGGCTCACAAAGGTCTTTGGAAGTTGCATTTCAGGAGGTTCCTAGGAATAGTAGAAAAGGAAGTGGTCTAACCCTTGTGCAAGGGAGCTCCAAATCTACAAGTAAATGATGAAAATTCTTTCCTAAAACTATAGAGGATTAGGCTTAAAGAAGATAAATTTGAGAGTTAAGAAAGAAAGACCCTTAATCCTCTTCCTCTAGGAGATGAAATTGGGGGAATTAGAAACCCTAAAAAAAAGTTCCAATCTGTGGCGAGGATGCGAAGTATAGGTAGCATTTTCTTATGATTCCTTGGGAGGTATATGTAACACATTGTATTCTTCCAACTTTCAATTCCCATCTCATCAAAATATAGTTCATTGGCTAGTTTTTTTCTTTTACACGGTATGTTGTTTCATAAATATTTGTATTTTGATTAATTATCAGGGAAACAAAAATGTTGGTCTTGTATTCACTCTCTAGAAGACACTGAGATGAGCCAAAATTTCATTATGGGAGGAGACTTCAACATCTCCCTCCACCCATGGGAGAAGAAAGGAGGATATCCTATTTGAAATCCCTTTCAAGAGCAAATGGAAGATATTATAGCAAAATTGGGAGTACATGATATCAAGGCACAAACAAATAAATTCACTTGGAGAAATAGGTGGGTGGGTATTAGCCACATTGTAGCTAGAATAGAAAGGTTTTAAATCATGAGTTCTTATCTTATGAAGCACCTTATGGCCTCCTCTCAAATTTTTACTTGGAGTAGCTCTTGTCATCATCCAATGACGTTAGAAATTTGATCTAAAGTGGATTATGATCCTCTACATTTATGATTCAGCCCTCTATGGTTTCAAAAGAAAGGATTCCAGGAAGTTCCATCATAAGAATGGGGGAAATGGATCTTTGTCTCTCTAATATATGTATGGGAGCAAAAGATAAAAGATTTAAAATTGGCATTGAACAAATGGGCTAAGATAAATCAAATAAAAAATAAGAAACTCAATCCTCCAACATAAAAATCAATTAGAAATATTCCAATATCCATTGGAACAAGAATATATCTGAGGTCATTCTATTGGAGTGGAAGAATGAATTTGAAATTATCATAAGGTGCTACATGAAGAAGATTAAATATGGAGACAAAAGTCACACAACTTGTGGCCCCAAGCAAGGTATAAAAGTACTAAAGAATAGCCAGCTAAACATTTAAGCACTCGTTGTGAGGAATCCAATAATCAAGAGGAAGAGGTTGAGTGGTCTATGTTGGATCACATTCTATAATTATTCACCCAAATAGAAATGATTCTCTCTTGCACCCCATATTAGAGGAAGAGATTTAGAAAGTGTTAAGTTCTTTTAATCCAGAAAAATCCCCAAGAACAGATGGGTTTTTGCTACATTCTTATTAGAAATGTTGGGATAACATCAAATTAAAGCTTTGCAGAATGATTGACTATGCAAGCATAATTATGTTGGAGGTGGAACCAACTCCTCCTTTCTAACACTAATTCCCAAGAAAGTGAATCCCTTTTCATTATCTTGATTTTGACCAATCTCCTTGTGTAACATGTCTTATAAGTTTATTTCCAAAATTCTTTCCCTTTGAATCAAACCCCTTGTTGAAGAATTTTCCTGTTAGGGAAAAGAGTCAACCTCCTAGGGTATGTTTTCAATTTCTCTCTATGTTTTTGTATAGGTGGTACTCTTGTTTTTATATGCACTCAAATACTTCAAAAGTTAAAATGTGAACATTCAACACATGCACCTAGCAGTGGACTAGGTGTTTTGAATATAAAAGTGAAATAATGATAACATAAAATATATACTTTCAAGATTCATTCCACTATACTCATCCATTCACACATAATGAGGAAACACATTTGAAACAAATTTAATAGACATAATAAAGAGGATATGGTTGAAATATTTCAGAGAGATTTCATGCATTAAAATATCATAAAGAGAATAGGAAAACATTCACGAAATTCCTACTACTTATTTAAAAGTTTTAAAACCACAAATGACATGCTCTCCTAAAAATAGCTCTCTGTGAGATTCAAAAAATAAGTTTACAAGTTTTAATTTTTGAATAGAGTTAAGTGCCTAAAATGCTTCACAAAATCTTGATACCTAATGTAAAATGTAAATGCATTTTCTCCCTAGGATTGACCTCCCATGGACCCTAAGGGAACTTGGAAGAATGAAAGAAATTGTATTGAAGGATTATCCTTACAAATATATTAAACAATTCACAAAGTTGGATAGTAAAAAATTTGGACTAAAGTGGGGAATTGCTTCAAAACGAGATAAAAGAAACTCACAAAATTTGCAAAAGGATGATGAGTGCAATGAATTCTCTCTCTCTCTCTCTCTCAAGCAATTACTTGGGATTAATGATTTCATTTAAGGACATTTTAAGCCAATCTTCAATATAATCCTTTATCGTAATATTGTTATGTCTTGTTTAACTCTTAATGCAAATATTTCTTCATCTAGATCTCTCTCATATAACTATAGTTTCCCCATTATAACCAATAGGTCCTCGTTGTCATTAAAAATCATGACCAACCATTTCTTGATTTAAGCTTTTAAAAAATCAGCTAAGTTGTCGAAATCAACACCCAAAGATACTTTAATGATATTTAGTACGTCTACTAACACATGTTTAGGGATCAAAAATGAATCACCAATCATTCACAGACCCTAGAGGATCAGAATTTCTTGAATGAGCTTTCAATTAGCCTTGAAAGAGAAAATAATTAATTTCCACTAAGTATGTAATAAAAGCAAGGGAGTATCTTTTATGGCATGTTTCTTGCGGACATTTGACATGTGTGGAAACTTGATTATGTAGAGAAATGGATGTGCAGAAGGTTGAGTTTTTCATATGACCAAGTTGTGTAGAACAAATAGAAGTGTGTGGGAAAGGTTCGTGAAAGGTTGGGTTATTCAGGCCTTCTGAAAACATAGAAAAATTGCAAAGTATGTAAGAGAGTTGGGAGTAGTGTGCAGAAAGGGATATGTTTGGAATGTAGCGAAATAAAATGTTTTCACACACTACACGCATAGAAAAATAACCAAGTATAAAAAATCTTGGGTGTGGTATATAAACACAACGATGATGATAATGCACAAAAATAATTCAACACCCCTGATCCCAAAGTTAATTTCTAAAAATCAACGTTGGTATGTGAGCAGTAAACAAATTGTGGATAACAACATTCTTTTCCAAGAAGAAAATCATTCAAGAAAAGTTAGAGGGGGGAAAGGGATGATCATTAAATTATATATGGTCAATGCCTTTGATTGGGTTTTCCATAAGTTCATCTTTGTAGTGCTAAAGAAATTTGGTTTTGAAGAAAAAGTGATAAAGCGGGTCTTCGCTTGCATCTCTAGCTCATGGATCTCGCCATTGGTTAATGTACAACTAGAAGTGTTCTTCAAAGCTTCATAGAGTTTGAGGCAAGGATGTACTTTATCTCCTATCCTTTACATTTTAACAGCTAACCCACTAAGCAGAAGATTCGACTATAGAAGGAGAAGAGAGATGCTTATAGGTATCGTTGGGTGATGAGGGCATGCCAAGTCCTCTTTAGCTCTAAGATCAATTTGCAACACAGTTATGAGTTGATATGGAAGCCAAGTCATGGAGGGTTGTAGGATAGTCACCACTCTTTCTCTCCCATGTACTCTCTGGATCATTCAGGGTGGATTGCATTGGCAATGTACAATGTTGGTTTGGACTTAAGATGTATGAAAATTAAGGATCTTCTACATTCAGTGAATTTGTGGGTAAAAGGAACAGAAGAGTAACTCAAGCCTATTTGGTGACTACACTCACCGCACCAAGTGTGAAACAATAAGTGCAATTGGGGAGCATTGTGTCTTGGTTAGTTTCTAGCTTGTAATTCCCCAAAGTCTGGAGGCTTGTTACTTCAAATATTGGCATGTTTATCTCCAAGTTAAGTATGGGTGGTTGTAAGTGTATTTGATTTTATTTTTATTCCTCACTTATTGCACCGAGCCTCCAAGAAACATTCTAACGACCTGCAAGGAATGACAATATCTATAAATGGTATCTCAAAAGATACAAGGAAAAACTTCTAATTCTTAATCAGTGGTGTTAGTTTCGGTCTTTCCAGCCTTCCTCCAGTGATCAAATATTCTCTTACAAAGTGGTTTCAGAGTGTTAAGGTCAAATTTTTTCATTTCAAAACGTTTTCAAGCAAAATTTGGTCACTAGGCATTAGGTCTAGGGTTTGGTTTAACCCCTTCTAAAGTTGCCCAAATGCCAATCTATGTCACTATTCAGCTGATTCTATCATCATTCATAGGGTTTTCATTATCATGTCAGTGTCTAATGAGTCATTTTACATCGTTTGTTCTGCTTCAAGTTTTGCCTTGGCAATTATTTCGCCTCTCCTAGGGTTTTGCAAGCCAATTTTCTCTGGACGGTCAAATCATCAACAAAACTTGTATCCATATGTTCATACACCTTCCCCTATCCTTAAAGTACCTTACCAAATGCTCCCATCATGAGATTCCCAAATTCTCATTCCGCCAACCCTAGTTTCTAGCTACAACCTGGCAAAATTTTCCAGTTGGGCCTGTGTTTTGCCTTTCCCCTCAAATAATCTCTAGATTCCTTTCCCCTACTTCCTAACATCCCTCCCTACTCCCAAAAATTTCCTCAAGAATTTAGAAGCCCCTTATCCCCTTCATTTCGCCTCATTTCGATCAAAACCCTTGTTCCACACATCGGGATAAGTTTCACTAAAATGATGTTTCTGAGCAATCAAAGATGATGTTTTCAAAACTGAGAGAGGTTTTTGTCCAAAACATGCCAAGGAATAAAAACCTCCTTAAATTTTTGCACAGGTGTCATGGTTTTAAAGAAATGTCAAAAATACCGGCGAGAACGAAGGTGCTCCAAGGACGATTGGCCAAAGCACAAAAACGAAGGAAAACGCCTGATCCACTCAAAATTTTGGCCAAAGCCTCTTTTACTGAGCATGGTACTTGATTGGGGACTCCCAGCCCAAATTTCAAGAAATTTGGAGAAAATTTTGTCCTTTGTGAATTTTTTGTGCAATTTACAGGTTTTTGCTCATTAACGCGTCTCACCCCCGGTGAGACGCGTCGTCTCGGAAACTCCATTTGACAAAAACTAAGCATTTCCAGATTTTTCATTCAAAGTTACATATTCACATGGATGGACTTGAGATTTTGTGAAGTTTTGGGCCTCCAGAAAGTCAAAAAACATGCAAAATTTGACTTTCGGCCACTTTTTTGAACTGCAAAAAGCTGTCTTGGGAGAATTGATTTTTGATAGCGCAAATGAACTCCAAATCCTAAACTTCCAGTTGGGTTGGAAAGTATAGTCACAGACCTTTCCAACAAGCCTACTCTTGCCCAATTTGGTCACCCGCAAGTGCCCCAAACATGGCTCCAAAGGTGCGCAACATGTCAGGCAGGGGGGCGCGACATGTCAGGCAGAATTGCCCAGAAATGCACTGGACAAATGCAGATTTGACTCAGTTTGACTTTTTGAGGTGAATGATGATTCTCTTTGATGTAATTATGGTACTTTTAAGACACTTTTACTCTTATGTATCTCTTCTAGAAGATTTATTCATGAAATAGGTGAAAATTAAATGAATGAATTGGTTTCCAAGTTTATAGAGGCAAGTTGTTATGATTGCCTAGTTTGTAGTGCTAAGTTTAGAAGTCGTTGAAACAGCTCCTAGGATAGTGAGCTAGACCCCTAGAGGCAGGGAAAGAGGTTAGATCATCTATATTATGTACTTTCATACTCATTTTCATGGTTGGACTCTTGAGGGAGAAGCTATCATTGTATTATTTCACTGTATCTCTTTAATTTTTGGCTAAGGAAGACCAGGGTTTTGCAGTCCTCTTTGGGATTCTTGTGGACTCATGTGTTGATGGTGTGTTTCTCAATGTTCTTGTAAGCTTTGTTATGTGATTCATTTCCTTTCTTTACTTCTGCACATTAAACAAATAAAGTGTTAAAGTAAGAATTCATGCTTGCCATGCTCTGCTTTTAAGTTTGTTTAATTTCAATGTTTTCTACTGTCTAGAGAGAATTCAAAGTTATTGTTTTCTCTCTTTAGCTCTCTTTCTTTCATTCCTGACCATACACTTCAGTTAAAGGCATCAAGATTGTCTCCTACCTCGCCCCAAGGAAACCCCTGCAAAAACTGTGTCCCATCCCCGCACCCAAAATTGCCCTCTCCTCAATTTGCCACCAAAAACCCAAAAACCCCAAAATCAATCTTTCTGATCATTTTACTAGCCTAATATCAGTGTTACCTTTTTGGTCTTCTCATCTATTGGATATTTTACAAGATAGACCGGAGAGAGCCTTCTCCTGCCCCGTAGGGCTAGCTACGAGGCTAAATGGTTTGATGTAGCCTTGAGGTTTACCTGTCTCAGCCTGAGGTGAAATTTCAAGCGCTAACATACTGGTGACCATACTGGGGAGAAAAAACTTGTTTGTGGGTTGATTTGTTTGTCTCATAAGTCTTAGACGGAGCCTGAAGTTATGCCAGGTAGCCTTCGAAAACGCTCTTGCTTTGCATCAGTGCAAGTAGATAAACGTTGCTTCAGTCAATCTCCGTGAGCTTGTGAACATAGCATTTCATTTGCATTTCACCCCCAGTATATGTATCAAGTTTAGATCTGATTGTTGATGGTGGACACCGATCAAACACTTGACAGGCTGAAATCATTCACCTGGCGACTCTAAATCAGTTTCGAGATCAGATCTAAAGACTCCACTGGAGGATGATCCCGACCAGCAAAAACATGAAAGGACAACATGGACAGATCAGGTATTCAAGTTGGAATTTCATCCAAGACATTTTGTTCTTTGTCATAAATTATTTCTTCTCTTTTCCCAAGAATGTCAAGAAGGCTTTGCAATGTATATTGTTTTTGAGAAAAGATCCTCGGCCTGCAGTTGATTCTTTCCCTTTGAAAAGTGTGAAAACCAAAGATTTGCATGCCTTTGAGCTTGATCAAGATCCTTTTTCCGAATTTTGTGATGACCGTCTTCAAATTGATGAGCCCCAAGCAACCAAGACTAATTCTATAGCTACTGTACATACCCCTACACCTTGTAAAATTCCAGATCGGTATAAACCTCTTGTTTTACCTTCTGTTCTTCATGCTTTCCCCAAAAATTATGATCTATACTTGCCGAGGTTTGATGATGAATGTAAGAATGTCAACGCTGAGCAACATGTGCAGAATGTTGAGAATTTTCTAGATCTTTTTGAAGTTGATGATGAAGATGTTAGTATTAGGCTTTTTGCTCTTTCTTTGCAAGCCAAAGTGAAGAGTTGGTTCAAAACCCTTCCTGATGCAAGCATCTCAGATTTCCAGCAGTTCGTCAAAGTTTTTCTCGACAGGTGGATGATTGGACAAAAACTTTTCTTGATTGTAGAAGAGTATAACCAGCTGAAAAGATTGCCAGGGGAGACAGTACAACAGTTTTCGGCCAGATTTAACCAAGTTTATTATTCAATGCCAGCTGATATGAGGCCTACTCCTAGATCTGCTCTCTTGCACTATCCGGGTGCCTTTGATCCGGAGATGGAGTTCCAGTTGAGAGAAAGGGATATTGCAACACTTCACGAGATGCAAAAGAGTGCAGTGAATGTAGAGGCGCATCTGCTGATCCGACGGGCAAGGATGAAGGAAGAAGAGATGAAAAACATAGATCCGGCCGAATCAACATCTCTAGAGATAAAGCTTGACAGTTTAGTAAGTGCAGTAGAAAAGATGATGGACAAGATCAACGCAAGGAATGATGATTATGTTCTAGCTCATGGCTCACTGATTGAAGAAGAACAAGTTGCTTCTCCAAAACATTTTGTTTCTTATCTTAGTTGTCATAGATCTGATAATGATTGTTTTGTAGATCACCTTGGCGAAGAAAGAACTGTTGATATGACCTGCATGCTTGATGATATGTTTTATACTGATAATTTGCCTCAGTATGATGAGTATGATGATGATTATGTTCTCCAAA
>APFE030574092.1:0-12839 GCA_000404065.3 Pinus taeda | reverse complement strand
TCATCCCATTATTCAAAAAATGTTGAATCCTAATACACCTTTAAAATATCACCATTCAAAATCTTAAATCCGTTCATGAAATGGTCTCTCCACTTGTCTACATGTTGAAATGAATTCCTACATTTGCTTCCAGTGATCATGAAAACCAAGGCTAAATTAAAAGTCTTATATGTTCGAAAGGACCTTTCTCTTTACAGTGGAGGAAATGCATTTCTTCTTTCTTAAGTTCATTCCTTTTATTTTTATTTTTTTAAGTAATTTTCATCTTCACGTAACAAGCTGTCATTTCTTTCTTCTCTTTTCCAAGTTTTGATGCAATCGGAATTGAACCTTCAAGTGCTCGTGGATCCCTTATTGAAGAAGTTTCACTTGCTACAGTAGAAATTATAAGAAAATGCTTTGAGTCTTTCAATGGTAACTCTAAGTTCTTTTGGTTGAGAAAATTACTTGTTTTTCGTGATCATTTGAGAAGTAAACAGGGTGTTTTGTACACTTAGTAACAACAATGAAGGCCAAATGGTTATGGGTATTCTCTGGTAAAAGATAGTTGATATTGGTAGAAACTAGCATCATGTTCTAGATACTTTCTTGTCACAATTTTCCTAATCGAATCCACACAAAATCCTAGAAGGTCATACATTTTAATGATATAACTTTGCACCATCGAGGAACATTGGTAGCGTATTCGTTAATTTCCAGCTATTGTTAGGGTGACTCTAGTTTCCACCACCATCTCCTATTGTAATGATGAATGTAACACTAGGGAAGTCTAATACTTTTGTTGAGTTACTTTAATAGTATTCCACCTCAACCATGGTGATTTTAAATGTAAAATATACGAGGCTTATTAGGACATTTTTCATGAGAAGGATTTCCAATATTTAGTATGGCATTAGCACCTCACCATCCGCGAGTGGAGCATTCTACTCACCAAGCACAAAACTTAAGGTCGATGCCTGAAATCTGCAATATGTTACATGATAATAAAAATGTCTTTATCGAGTGGTTATACAATGGGATGTTGTCACCTCCACCTGGCTTCAAATCCCACGAGGGGACATCTCTGGTATGTTGTGATAAGGCTCAAGGAGTAGGCTCCCCACCCTCGTGGAGTCTCAGTTCTTGTTAATGCATAAATACTTTGTATATGTAGCTTGCAAGTCATTGGATATAATCTTGGTGTTATATTTGTAGACACTAGGCTTCATGTTGGGCCTCGCCCACTTCTTCAATGAGTTACCGATTCATCATGGTTAACAAAAACGAAAAAATTGTATGGCTAAGTGGCCTTAACCTAAATAATGCACCATATACATGGAGGGGGCCCAGGGGGGTTGCTGGAGACTACTAGCTGGCATTTCTACCATGGATAATTTAGTGAGATGATAACAAAAAGAACATGTGGCTTAGTTTAAGAGCATGGAGTGAGATCAATTTACGCTTCCATAGTAGAATAATCAAGGCTTCCCCTCACAAAAATTATTCACTATGGGCCATTTTTTTGCCTTAGTTGTGTTATGTATTCATGGCGTATTTATTATTTCAACATTGGAAACAAAGTACATAGGTAAGAGTCCTGATCTTAAACTTGGATTGAGGGAAGTTCTATTCGCATCCTAATCAATTGAGCTTAGACACGGTATTGAAGTGACTTTTCAAGGGTTATTTAGTGAATAGCGCCATTGAGGGATGGTATTAGAATCCCATTCGTAGCTAGAGGGAGTATATATGAGATCTTATGTTTGACTTTTACTTATCAGTGATGCCTTGTATGAAGTGAATAATAACCTCATTTACAATCATTATTTTGTCATGATTACATAACCTCGGTTGATTATAGATATCGGAGAAGGATTTATTAATATATCCGTTGATCCCTTGTAACCATTTGGATATGCTCTCTCATTTTATTTATGTCCTCAGTACCCAATATCAAGGAATCCCTTGCATTGAGAGTGTTAAGGATGTCAAACATCCAAAAGAGGTGATGTTTTTAACTTGCACATATGTATTGACGCATACAACTCTTCTATCTGTAGAACCGATGGCCAAGGTATCCATCCAATTTATCATAAAGGACACACACTTAAATGGTACATGTTTCCCTTCTCATACTTTCATGGTTAACTTACACATGATTTCATGTGAGTTATGTGGTTCAATAAATTTATTGATGTTTTCCTTTCTAGGTGGAAAATTAATATTGCTTCTATCATGCTTGTATCTAAATGAGGGGAATGCTGGTGATCGTATGGAAACACCACTTTTCTCTATCATAAATAAATCCACTCAAACTAACGAACACAAATTTTAAGATATAGCTAAAATATGAGAGTTGTAACCACTAAGGTGCATACAAATATATTTTTTGTGTCATTTCAATACCATAAATCCCAATGGATGAAAATCAAAGCATAAACAAGGGGGCCAAAACTTGTAATATGAGCTTAAAATTCCGAGTCAAATAATCCTGAGTATTTTGAGAGTGAATATAGATACTGACATTTCACTCCATGATTATGGTGCTTACAGTTCCAAAATGAATTATCAATTTTTGTTAGGTTTAGAATTTCATGGTGCAACTACTAATCATCTGATGATTGTGATGGTGTTTTTGTTTTCGTACGCATGCGTATATTCAATTGCCTTGATTTCCCTTTTATTGAAAAAACTTAACTTATAATTAAAGTTATTTTCTAACCTAGCTCTTAATCATTGGAACACCTTTATGAATTCCAAATGGAATTTGCTGAGATTCAATTAGCCAAATCGAACTCACCAAGCGTATTTCCTCCATATTAATAAGTTGGAATATCAAGTAGCCACTCCTCAAGGTGGCGTGGAGAAACTATTTTTTTAGCTGGTAACGTAGGGAATAGAAATCGAAACATTTAATGGTGAGCTCATAAACATTGAATTGAGGATCTACGAAGGTATTGTCAAGGGATGGTGATTAATCCTATGAAGGTGGCATGGGTCATGCTTAAAAATCGAAATGTAGAGAAAAATAAGAGGGTCATGAAGAATTCAATGAGATTCCAACGAGCCCACAACCTAACCTGAAAATAAACGTCAACCGAAAAGAAGGAATGTGTGCAGAATCCAAGAAGGGTGTGTGCTGGAGCCTAATGAGACTGATAGAGAAACCCTTAAATGAGCACCATGAACTCCAACTACACCAACCCATACCTCCCAAACTATGGATAAGGGCGTATAATTCAGGAAATTTGCAGGGGAAAATGTGGTATAAGAGGTTGGAAACATTAGAAAAGAGCTCTACGATCAAGGGGGGGAGGGCATATGAATATATGATCCATGATATCCATGGCTAGCTACCAAATACCTTTTCCTTAGTGGTATCTCTTACCAGAAATAAATTAAAGTAGAAGAAGTATGTCAAACGAGTATTCCAATTCCTACTAGGAAGACGTTTAGTTACACACTTTTCAAAAATACCGAGTGAATAACATATCTTAAATTCTAGTGATTGAAATTCATTTTGAGGAACAACATTTTCTATTGTTCATCAATGCACTAATGTTGATTGAAATTGTGTACCACCAAATCCTACTATCCAAGGAGAACGCATGTGTTCAATTCCCATCATATATGTTCCGGGCATCTAGAAACATAGCTAATTGGATAGGAAACATAAACCTATAGAGCATGGGATGTATCTAGAAGATTATACGTTATAGACAACAATTCACACCTCCACAAAAAATTGTGGATAATGCTTACAAGGGAAAATAAAGAGAGAAAAGACAGGAGGAGGAGGTTCGTGAATATTGCAATGGAAGTCCAATGAGCCTACAACCTAACTAAAAAATGCATAATGCCTGGAGAATGGAGGTGCATGGAAGTTAGGAAGGAGGTGTGTTGGATCCCAACTAGACATATAAAGAAATGTTTAAGTGAGAGGCAAGGACTAGAACGCACCATCCCCAATCCCACAAAATATGTATATTATTAGACAAAAGTGACTAAAATTGGTGTATATTTGAGTCAATTTGCAAGCAGAAAATTTGTACATGAGGTTGGAAAATATTCGAAAAGAACTGTATCAAGAGGGCAAGGGAAAGAATATCAAGGACCTTGGCCAACTGAAGTCAAATTTAGTGGCCATACGTCCTTTCCTTGGTACTATCTCTTAAGAAAATGGAACTACTGGTAAACACATATGTCAGACAAGTACTCCTACACCTCCCATAATTAGTTGCAAGTCTCTCAAAATATTGAATGACTGGCATATGTTGAATCCAAGTCATTGTGATTGAATATGATGAAGCACATTTCCTACTGTTGATCAATGCTCACATGTGAACTGGAATTTTATTTCGAAGTGTCCCACTTGCCGAGGAAAACACGCGGAGGCTCAAGCTCTATCATATTTTCTTCTTTGAATAGGAAATAAATATAATTCGAGGGATAATTGTACAATATGGGATGTAAAATATAAAAATTCACACACGTGAAACCAATCATTAAGGAGTGTGATAATCGGGACATGTCCCATAGTGTTAGAGAATCACAAGGGATATGGAATAGGTCGGGTACGATACTTAACTTTTCTCAGTCTAAACAAGGTAATAAGTTTAAGAATATAAAGGTGATCAACCTAGCTATGGATTGGAGATAGAGAATTCCGTGAGATTGAGGCTATGTGTCTAGTTCTCATCGTCATAACTATGTCTTCAATAGAGAGGTTTGGGTTTCAAAGCCAATAATGTGCACTTGCATTAAGAGTTCTAATAGATCACTTCATTCTAAGGAAGCATAGAAAGTATTTTTGTAGGAGTTGATTCAGGTTTTCAGTTCATATGTCCTTGAGGTTCCTACATGATAAATATGTTATGAATATATATGAGGCGGCCAATTCAACATGGAATGAGGGAAGTTGTGTGGTAGTCCCAGCATTTAAGCATAGAAGTGACATTAGATTAAGTATCAAAGAGACATATAGTGAAGTATGTATTGACAATGTGTTAATGGAATGCGTTGGAGTTTCATCCCTAGCCTATGAGATTTTACATCGAAGAGAGATTCTATATTTTTACAAGATGGTTTGAATATTAATTGTTGTTTTCTTGCATGGGTGGAATCTTATGACATGAAATTGAAATTTTTCGTTCAAGGGATTCCTTTTTACCATAACTATTTCATCACCAAAAATTATGGCTTCCTTTCTCTTTGTCCTCAATGAAATTAAATATCCTAATAAATCTACACAAATAGTTTGCACAATTGCCATTTTTATCGACAAGTTGTACTTTCCTTGAGAAAAAAAAAAAAAACAAAAAACAAAAAGGGTATCATTTTAATATAAAAAAATCCCTTTAAATCATTTTCTTACATTAACAAAAAAAAAAATCAATGAATAGGACATACTACAAAATAACAAGTTCAACAAGGAATCTTAGAAAAAAGCAAAGATGAAGATAGAGAAACATGGATAGTGGTAGACACAGATTGAAGGTGCACTTATGTGAGTGTGGCCTAAAGAATATTTTATATGTAATGCAACAGAATATAAATTGAAAATGACCTAAAATATATCTAACACAAGTATGGAATTTCTATTCTAAGAGTGAGCATATGACTATTTGATCTCTAGATTGCTTAATAATCCAGGACTCCAACCTTTTATACTCATGCAAAATTTTATAGGATCATTATTAATAATCATCTAATTCTAAAATTTGACTTAAAATCATCCACCATTCTCTATCATATAATTTAAATGTGTGTTCAATAATTTTTCCATCTTATAGGCCTTTCTAATTTAATCTTCAGTTTAAGTCGCAAATAATATGCTCATTGAAAATGATAAGGACTTTTCCTCTTTTGAAATAAATGCCCATTTTAGATCAAAATAAAAGTATGGAAATAACAATCGATTCGGAACATAAAGTTGTGCTTATTGTCATTTATGGAATGTTTGGGGCGTTCATGAACATGTTGGCAATGGCTATGTAAATATTCTAGATGGTGTAACCACAATAACAGTTATGCTAATGTCTTGTGTCGAGAGAGGGAGTTATGTTGAGTAAATATTTATAAGTCGCTTTATAACTGACGCATTGGAGTTTAGAAGCTCCCTTTGACTCTTTTGTTTTAGACCAACGAGAATTTTTTCCATAGCCCAAGATCTTCAATATATTTATGATGACAATCTACACATCAAATCAATTCATTGAGGTAGTCCATCGTGATAGGAGAATACTCACTCATCCATGCTGTCATTCACTTTTGTTAAGCATGAAAAGGGTATGTAACTTAGTTCCAGAACAATCAGTTGGTTGGTTCTAGGATAGGATTGGTTTCTATTTTGCCTAATCCTTCATAGTATTAATTAAAATATGGAAAAATAAATTATGATAACTAGGTTAGCATAGGAAATTTTATCAATATACCCATTTTCGTGATATACCTAATGATATTAAAGGAAACCCCACTTCTCATGGATAGAGAAAATTTAGTGTGTAAATTATACCCTACCACTAATTTTCCTTTTAGTTTTCCACAAAAAGAATTCACCAATTCCCATTTTTGTAAATACAATTCTCCCAAATTATATTCATTTGTGTGTGTGTGTGTGTGTGTGTGTGTGTGAATAAACTAAACATTTCAAATCTTAATATTTTCACAAAATTATAGCCAAACATTTTGTAGTTGGCATTTAGGAATTAGTAATATACCCCAATACCTTTACATTGTAACCTAAGTATTGATCCTTAAATTTCTATGCTCATGCATATGTTTCAAACATGGATTGAACCCAACAATGAGTAGGCTCCCAATATTTTTGAATCCTTTTCATTTGAGCTTCAACATCAATATAAGTAATTAACATTTTCTAAAGAATACAACACACACACATGGTATCTCTCTCTCTCTCTCTCTCTCTCTCCCACACACACACACAACAAGATAATAGAATTATTGAAGACGGTGGGGTGTTAGATAACAACAACTTGCAATAGAAATGGAAGGTTTCCACAAATACTAATATATGCCTCGATGCCTATCCTTCTAACATGGATAGAGGGAAATTTTATGAATCATAATCATTTGTGGTTAATAAGAGCACATTGAAACATAACTTGGATGAAGGTATTGGAATTTGATTCCTAGAGGAAGGGCATTAGAGATTTTATGTTTCTTTCCAAAAACCTAGTGACATTGTCATGTTTAAATTTATTTATCATGATTATGCATATAGGTTGTTTACAAGTAAAACAAAATAAATATTTGATTATCCAAAGCCATTATAATTGTTCGATGATAAATATTCCATGATTCTCTCTCTCTCTTCTATTCTTGTTGCACCTAACATCATTATACTCTTTCCCACCATATTCTCTTTCTTTATTTATGTTTATTACACCCAATATCATGAAATTCTTTTAAAGTTTCAGCCTGATATATTAAAATCGAAACATCTAGAAATGAATGTGATTCTCTTCTCATGCTGGCATGGTGAACATATCATCATGCACATATTTAGAACTGAACATTATCATAATACACGTACATATACTATCTTTTATGTTTCAAATAAAATCAAATGAGAGGTACAATTTCAAAGTGTTCCTTGCAAAGTCAAAGATGAGTGTTGTAACCACTAAGGGATGTACTCTTATATCTTATACCACATTCTTATGTTGATGTAGAGTTAATACCAAACATTCTTCTAACTAAAAGATAAAACACAACCAAAGGCCACAAACATTGTAACATGACATTTGAAAAGCATAACCAAATAACCATTAGCTTGTTCACAACAATTTGAGACTTTTTTTATAATGAATTTGACATTTTTCTCTATGATTTAGCTGCTATTAGAGTTCAGAGAAGAATTCTCCTTTTTCCTTTTTCTAGGAGGAGAGGTTTATTGTGTCGTGGTGCAAGTGCTCGTGAAGGGATGATCATGATTGCTTATCTTCTTAAGTACGCACGAGTACATGCAATTTCTTACTCTCTTTTTTTCATTATAAACATGTTAAGTTATATGATGGAACCAGCCCGTAACTATGGATTAATGTTGATTAACCAATGATTAATTTGTGATCTGGGTCAATACTAGGATATTTGTCTGTCACATTGGTTTGGGAGTTAATGTTGGTCCGCTGGCTGTACCTGCCTCGATTTTTGCCTTCTCATTATTTGGTGTTACCAAAACCCTCGTTTCATTTTATTTGGTCATTTCTTGCTTTGCTCCCTGCTGCGATGAAGGTTTGTGCTCGGCCTATTCGCGACTGTATAGAGCTTGCCAACAATGCTTTGTATGCGCCCAGCTATGAACTCCTCCACCTCGTGGCGAGGTATCTCTGCCCACACTTGCAGTTTCATCGCCTGGATGCCTAAGCACTGTATTGAAGGCTTTGTCTACGAGAGGGTTTATGCCATTCCTCTGTTGGATCTTTAACCTTCTTTGTCGTTATTATTCTTTCCTCTGTTCCCTTGTCTTGTTATGTTACAACTTTTCTGTTTAAGCTTCCTTTTTTGATTCTCTAGTTGATGTATCACTATTTTCACAGTGGCTTCCTCAGCTTCGCTTGGTCCTGGCAAGGTAAGTTCACCCCTCCATGCAATAGCTTGTCTTCTTCATTTTTCTTCAACACTAACGGCAGTCACCCGTTTGTCTGCAGGATTTTCACGGTTGACTGTGACTCAGTTAGGGTTTTGTTCCTCCAATGCAAATACTCTTAAGGTAAGCCATTTCTTCTGATTTTGCTTGTCGAATTTTATTTCCAGGTTGCTCTCGGCATTCGCTTAACTGACATGCCCTGTTAGCTCTCTCTGGCAGGTTAGGCTTTGCCCCAAGCTTGCTCTTTGAAACAGTTACAAGCAATGGCTCCAGTAGGGTCATTCTATGTTACTGTTAATTAACTCGTAGTATTATTCCTCTGTCTAGACATTGGAAAAGTCCAGTATTCCTTTGTTTCGTTGTCTTCTCTGTCAAGCGAACTTGGCTCTGTCTGTATGTAATCTCAACTATTGTTCGAGCTCTGGACATTTGTAGTTTATTCGCTTTTTCTGTTGTGGCCGACATGGGTCCAACCTTGGCTTTCGGGGATTGGTTGTTTGTATTATCCTACTCTGTTTTAGTCAAGCACTCAAAACTATTATTGATGTATGCCAGTATTATGGTTATAAAAGAGGAACTAACAAGAAATTATGTGTAAATGGGTTACCACTGTTTTGGATTTCATTCTTCAGCAGTTGTATTCTCGCTCTGTTGAGAATTGCTTCGTAACTGTCATTTGCTTTCATCTATTTGGGAACTGTTATTGTTATTACCAGAATTCTGTGTTGGGAACGCTCATATGGCTTCTTTGTTGAACTTGGTAGCTATTTCTCTGTTTAATAAAAAGAAAAAAATAGATGGGAACGCACAGTGCTATTTATTTTACACACACAGTCATTAGAGGAAAGGAAATAAATGTCATAGACAAACTGTTTACAGATGGATTCAGATATTCGGATGTTTGAAAATTATTTTCTCCTTTTTGTATTTTTGTTCTCGTGCATTGAACCCCTTAAAAATGTATTACATTGGTTTTTGTATTGTATTCACGCAGTTACTTGAACTGTTCCCAGTTATCCTTTAGTTACTTTTATAGCTACACAATTGATAACTATTTTTGGGTTTCTTGTGCCGTAGGGTTTACAATATTTATTATTTTTTTTAAATGAAAAGACAGCTGTAAAATAGATTAATAAAAAGACAGAGCAATGTGACCGTAATGACCCTAACCTAACTGTACTATTCCTAATATCCCTTAACTAATAATGAAATAAAAGCTAGTTCCTAGACACTGTTTTGATCAACAAATGTAAATGAACCTGTCCTCCTTAGCTGAGACCAAACACCCGGTCATGGTACCCTTAGTTGGATGCTCCTGCATCATTATATATAATTATAACTTTGAACATCAAACTTAATTGTTAGACTTGCATTGTGAATTATGAGTTCCATTGAGTATTGTTTACTTCCCTATACATATGGAATCGAACTCACCAAATGCTTTGGTATATGGTAGGATACATGATGAGAGGTTGTATAGTGATTAGACACAAGTTTTTAAGGATTTTGATGTTAATATTAAGACGATATCCATATGACAAGCGCCACCCATAAACTTAATGTGCACACCCATTTTTTCAGGAACGAAGTTAAAATAAAATATCTTTCGACACTTCGGAACTTCAAGATAACAAAGTTTGTGTTGATTTATTAACGTTTTTAAGATTCACTTAGTGTTTTATCTCATGGATTTGAAAATTTGTTTTATTGGCTTCATGGTTTCACTAGTCGTAACATAGTTCTTGCTATTTATTCATGTAGCTTTTGGGTGTGGTTTTGTAGTTTAAATATTTTAATTTAATTAGTTTATGTTTCTCATTTTATAATTAATATTAGACTCTTCATTATTTTGCAAAATGTTTTTGAGCAAGTTGTCATAGTAGAGATACATCGGTTTTCAATCAGGTGAATCCATGGAGGTTGGTTGCACTTTTTGGCAAGCACGCAAGGGGAAAAGCACAAAAAATAATCTCCATTGATCATTTTTTAAGTGCTCGATCAAGCAATATCTTAGCCTTGGATTGAGAATTTGAGAGCTTAAATAATATTGCTTGATTGAGCTATAAAAAAATTCCAATCGAGCTCCTATGTAACCTATGGTTAATTGGGCATCCAATCAGGTGTCCATCTTCTTTTGGTGGGGGTTTCAATAAGGGAGCACATTCGAGCTATATATCGGTCAAGCTCTCTTTTCCACCACTCTAATCTTTGAATGTGCGGGAGTCACACAAGAAAAATCGGGGCTCGATCAAGACATTTCAATGGAGGTCATGTTTAAATGCTTTTAATTTCCCTTGCTACTCAATTGGCCAATTCAGTACTTCCAATAATTCTCAAATTGTACTTTCCATGTCTCTGGCTCTAGACATTGCAGGATTTGAAACGAAATTAGAACTTTTATCTCCAACCACATTCACGATAACTTTGGTGTCTTTATCTTCCCTAAAGAAGATAGGTAGACTAGATTGAAAGGGCCTTACCTCTTCGAAAGGTAAATAATATCGTTTCAACATAAAATAAATTAACAAGAATTTGACTTACATTTTTCATGGTAAATAATTTTTTTCTTTTCTTCATGTTAGCATTGATATATAGAGATGGCATCCATACAAATAATAGAATGCAAGGAGACTTATAAAAGAGGAGAAAATGATAAGAAGTTTATGATTTCAATATTAAGTGAGATGCACTTATTTAATATAAAACTAAACATGTATCATATATTTCACTAAAAAAATAATTTGTTAACACCTTTGACCTACCATATTTTTCTCACATGTACTCAATTTCCGTGCACTCTCTCGAGGCATGAGCGCCAATCTCCTTGAAGCTAGCAATTGGAATTCACAAGTGGAGTTTAAATAATAAGAACACAAAAAGTTAGCATAGCTGCTAGGTATATAGATGCAAACTTTTATAATCAAGCAATATTCAATTTCTTTCTTTCTTTCTGATTATAAACATGTTAGCTTATACTTAATGACAATTTTGAAGCTAAAACTTAATTGTTAGACTTCCACTGTGCATTATGAGTTTCATTGGGTGTTTTTTGAGTTTCTAGTAGCCACATTTTATAGGAACAAAGTTAAATGAAAAAATGTATTTCAACACTTTCAGGCTTCAATCTAAAACAATTGTGTGGAATTATTCACATTTTTTTAAGATTCACTTAATTGTTTTTCTCTTTTCTTTGAAAGATCATGATTTAACTAGTCATAACCCTATTTCTTTCTATGTGTTCATATGGATTTTCAAATTGGTTTGATGGTTAAAATATCTGGTTTATTTTTTTGAGTTTTGTAATTAAGATTAAACTCTTCATTATTCTGCAAAATATGTTTGAGCAAATTTTAATAGTGAAGATACCTAGGTTTACAAATTCATTATAAGAAAATATGTTAACACTTTTATTGATGTCATCCATACAAACAATAGAATGCGAGGAGACTTAGTAAACATGAAATAATAAGAATTTTAGAATTTCAATATTAAGGGAGATATGCTTATTTAATTTAAAAACTATACATATGTCATATATCTTACTGAAAATTAATTTGTTAACATTTTTGACCTACCATATTTTTCTCACATATGTGAGGATCTATTCGCGCATGTACTCAATCTCCTTGGCACTAGCATTTGGAAGTCACGAGAGTCTCAATGTGATTTTCCATATCTGATTTTCCATGATAAATAATGAGAAGAGACACAGTTGTTACAGAGTTGGTAGATATGCATACGAAAGCTTCTATATTTTATATTGAATGATATATCTATTTGTAAACAAACAACATGGCCAAATTTCAATGTAATATTCCAATCATTGTACCAACAAAGGAACGAAATCTCCATATAATACCATGATAAATAATAACCAACACACATAAAAATAAATAAATAGAGAGTTACTAAATATGCACAAACAAACTATTATATCTTTTATTCAATAATACATCTAAATCTATTTGTCTTTTAAAACACTCTAGAAAAAAAATCATTAAAATACCCCAAATTTTAGAGCAACAAAAATATTTTTATGTTATATCTATTCAAGAAGTCTAACTTGTAATTTTTATAAACTATATTATTATAGGTAAAAGTATAAAAAATATTTCATGATTAGTAATCATTATGAACAATATTATTATGATTCACAATAAAAACATAGCAGGAGAGAATTGTTTTTTGCATTTCATGTAAAATGTATTATGATTCATAATATACCTTAAAATACATTTATATTATAATT
>APFE030574083.1:0-19439 GCA_000404065.3 Pinus taeda | reverse complement strand
TATATTGTTCTGCCCTCACATTATTATTGTTACGTCGGCTCTGATTACATTATGACCCCTTAAGACTCCTATATATAGAAAGGATGTCTTGTCATTTGTATCATCCAAGAATTGTTCATTTGTGTAATTTAAATTGGTTTCCCTCCCAAAAAGGCTGAAACATAAGGAATTTATCTTCATTTTATATCTTTTTGCGAGCTGGTTTCATTACAACATGTGGGGCGGATTTGAGAAGTGAAAAAGTAATATTTTCTAGATTAGAAAACTCATGAACTAAAAATATCCTTCCAACAGATTCAACTATTTATCTATGGTGTCTGCATCTATATGGAACTCAAATATGGGAATGTCAAAGTTAACTTGTACCTTAAAAGGAGTGGCGCCTCCAGAATGGTTGATAGATGAAGATGCATCGCTTGTGGGTAGTCGTTGAAGGATCTAGGAAACATTATCCATTATTGCATTCCTCTATCGCTCGAGCGCTTCCTCGAGAAACATTTTGATAGGATCTCTTGCCCCCTTGTCTTTCTTTCTTCATCCATCGGAGGCCGTTGAGGTTTTCGAGGCTCGTCTTGAAAAGGTTCAACTAGATCAAGCCCTAACTCCTTATACCATGACCTTGTTGGGGACATGCAAAGAAAAAAGAGAAAGGGAAGACTGCTCTAATACCACTGATCCGAACTTAAACAGGAATGCAACAAATTGTTGGGAAAAATACTGAGAAAGGGGGAGGGCGAATTAGTATTTTAAACTTTCACAATAATAATTTTCTTTTTCAAACTGTATATGCTATTTTACAGAAACCAAACAACATATGTACATGACTATAATGAATGAAACCAACGTATAGATAATAAACTTGTAAAACAACTAATTCATTTTCTGTTGAACTTAAATCAAAGTGTGATGCATTTATTAAGTAGTAAATAGATGCAGTAAGGACAGAATAAATCAACACACATAAGCAACACACATGAACACCATGATTTTTTCAGGTGGAAACCAAATGTGGGAAAAACCCACCACTGTTGTCATCTCAGTCTTCAATATTCTTATTATTAAAATTGTTTACAAGTTTTGTATTGGTGCAGACTCTTTCCAGTATGTAGACATCCACCTACTGAAGCTACGACCTTCACTCGTTTTCCAGCTTCTACTGGAAGGGAACTCCAACCCCCTAGCTCTTGTACCCACTGATATGATTACCAGTACGTAGGCACTGACCTACAGAAGGCTACCACCTCCACTCATTCTCCAGGGACCACGTTTCATAAATTTTTAGACTAGATACTCCTAGTACACATCAACACAATATGTAGGCCAAGTTTCATCAAATTTTCAGACTGGACCCATCAGTAACATTGAAGCTCAAAATCAATCACCACTGCAATACAACCATCAAACACAATTGCATCAACCAATCATTGAAACCCATGAACTTTGAAGAGAAACACAATCAATCATTTTGAACAGTCATATCACTATCACTAGAACACAGAGCTAAACCTAGAACACTGCATCAACAACTCGAACCAACTGCAACCTCAAAAATTATATGTCAAAATGTATACGCTACTTCAATGAGGACAACTTGCGTGTATATGCTACTTTTTGTAACTCAACCTATGTATACCTCTAAAGATACTGAATAATAAAACTTATGAACCAAAAAATGTGCTAACAACATACATTCTAAAGATCTACTATCATATTACAATGTTCTAAACAGATAGAAACAAAATATCACCCTTCTTACTCAATCAATCAGTCAGCCAGACTCAATCTCCTTATACAATTAGTTTAACTTCAGATCTAATGAAGACATCATTGACAAACAATAGTAAAACAATAGCATTGATCAAATAGATCAATAATTTCTAAGCAACAAGCCCTTCCTCTGCATATGCTACTTGGAAGTATCTAATCCGCGTGTATACATGCCTTCACTGAGGCGAACTTGTGTATATATATGCAAATGATGAATTATAACTTTGCAACTTTTCAAGACTCTAGATATACCCAAATCATAGCATTTAAAGGATAAAACATGCATTATCACTCAGATCTAACCTATCCATTATTCAACCATACAAATATAAGTCATTTTAGGTCTCATGATCCTGATCCAACATTGTATCCAAGGGTGCACAAGATGTTTCAGATCTATATTATAACCATAGCCCTTACAACACAAAATATACTTCAAATAGAAGTATTCATTGAAAACCATTTTTGCTTTCCATTTAGCCCTTTGATCTTCTCCTCCTTATATACTTAGAGCCTTTGTTAATACCATGAAACAAAACAACACTTAGAACCTATGGTATTCTTATATGGGATCAAGTAGTTGTTATTCTACTCAATATTGTGGGATAATACCATCGTATGGACCCTTGGTATTCTTTAGCCTTAATTTTCCATCCCATACGCGCTTTTCCTTCTGTGAAACTAAGTGCATCCGTATACGTGCCTTTTATTCTGTGTACCTGCATGTATATGCAACTTGGACTAGGTTAAATAGCGTATACAACTTAAAACATTATCTTTCCTTAATTTCTTGATTTTGATCTATAATCCTTTGTCCCATCATCTTGTTCTTCTGTTTCATTACTTTGTTACCTCTGAATTGACCTATTACATTGTGAGTTGCCATCATACATCACTTTATCATTTATGAACTGACCGTGGATACATTTGGTTATCATATATGTGACTTTCCATCAAGGACAACACATGTACCATAATTCCAACACAAATTACAGATATAAGCATAAATATAGAGATGCAGTAGAAATAACACTTCATTTCATTAATATCATAATATGGAAATATGCTTATAAACAGAATGGAAATCTAGCTCGGGTGATGGTAGCTTATCTCTGAGAAGAGATGTGGTGGCTACATGCCTTTGAACTATGTTACAATGAGTCTCAAGGGCCTATTTATTATTTAACAACAATAGAAAACCATAGACAACCAAAACCCTAACCCTATGAGATGTAACACCAAAAGTTTGTGGGCTCCATTGGGGTTAGTTAGGTAACCAACTTCCCGAGGTCGTAACTTTGTCATATTATCTTTGTTTGGTGTGTACGATACCTTGTTGGAAAGGTCTCTCCGCGTAATACAACCTATGACTATTAGCGTGAAGCAAACCTAAAAAAAATGTCATTTAGGGGGTCAAAACTTCTCCGGAAGTTCAGGACCTGAAAAAACTGCTAAAGATAGTAAATGATAAAATAAACAAGGAAACAGATGAAACCATCTAGAGGTCTAGGTGGAATAGGTGGGTGGCCACCAATATCCACCTGGATCAAAACCTACCTTTATTTTCATCTTGTCGCCCACAATCCAACTTAGGTTTCTACAGAGCCACAAAATGGTTACGTAGACTTCTCCATATTATCTATGATCTGACTACCGATGACACTGCCCTGGAAATCCCCTCCTCCAAACCTATCTGTTGGATATATTTTTAGATCATAATGCTTTTCCATGGTCCATCCTCAAAAAATAGTCTCCATAAATTTGTTGTCAATAGAGGCAAGTTAAAATTTCGGAAGTCAATGATGCCCCACCCCCCATATTTAATGGGTTTGACAATAGCCTTCAATCCAATTAGATGTATCTTCTTTCCTGCTTCAGCGCTAGACCATAGAAATTTAACAAAAATAAAATCTTTTTTTTTTTTTTTTAATGACTGCTTGGGGAATGTGGAAATGATGCATCCAATAGACAGGTGTGCTAAGGAGGATCACCTTTATCATAGTTACTCTACCTCCCAGCATTAGCCACCTCTGATCTTAGCCAGTCAATTTCTTATTCAAATTTGTAATGAGTCATTCCCAGTCTTGTATAGTATACTTGTTTGGCTTTAGGTTATGCCCCAAATATTTAAAACCTCCTTCCTGACATAGAATAAATTTTGACCCCAAAAAGGGCAGTGATATCAAGAGTCTCTCAAGCTTTTACAATTTCTGAAATTAATTATGTTTTATCTTTATTAGTAGATAGACCAAAATCTTTTCCAAAATCTTCAAATATCTTGTAGAAGGATTCCCACACAGAAATTTTAGCTACTCCAGCACATAAGACATCATCTACGAACATGAGGTGAGTGAGATTGAAACCTCTAGTGATCCCACAACCCAAAATATATCCTTCTATAGACTTAGACGTGATTCCTCCACTGAAGGCATCCATGATGAGGACGAAGAGTAGAGGATATAAGGTGTAGCCTTATCTTAGGCTCCTTTTTTCTTTGAAAAATTGTGTAGGCTCACCGTTGATGAGGAAAATGATAGATGTTGATGATAAACATGCCATTATCCATGAAAAATGTCTATGCTAAAATCTGATTTGATATAATATCAATGAAAGAAACTCCCAGTCCACACAATGATATGCCCTGTGGAGGTCAATTTTCATGAGACATGCTTTAATATTTTTTTATTTGATCAAGTGGATACACTCTTGAGAAATGGCAACTGCATTTTTAGTACTCATGTTTTACAAGAAAGCACATGTTTTACAAGAAAGCAAACTACTCCAAAAATATGTGAGGGGATATGATATTTTTAACTTTGTTAGCAAGAATTTTAGACATTATCTTATATACTGAATTACATAATGAAATAGGTATGTAATCAAAGAAAGAGAGAGAGTCTTTTTTCTTTGGGACAAGAGTAAGGAAGGTAGAGTTTATAACACCTGGGATGTGCCCAGATAATCTAACCTCCTCTTCCATGCTTTCAAGATCCTATCCCATCAGCTTGAAAAAGAAGTAGAGTATTTCTATAGGCCATCCATCAAGTCCAGGGATTTTTTCGTTGGCCATCTCCTTGATAGTTTGAGGAAGCTCTGACATGGGCTTGTCCATCAACGAAATTCCCCCCTCATTAACCACCATTGGAAACATGTTAAAAAAACTAAATTTCTTTGTTAGGAAATCTCCCTCTCTTTCCATGTATTGATTTATGAAGAACCAATATGCCTCCCTTTTTATCTCTTTTGTAGAGGAATGTATGTACCTGGATTCATATTTTATGGCCCATATGAAATTAATGTGATTTCGTTTGGTCATAACTCTATGAAAGAACTTAGTGTATCGGTCGCAACCCTTTATCTAAGCTAACCAACTTTTCTGTAGCCATTCCTCTTCATGTATTTTGAGAATTTTTTCCTTTTTCAACACCAAATTCAATATTTCCCATTGTTGAAGCTCAGAGAAAAGTCCAAGTGTAATCAATACCCAAAGATAAGGTATTTCTTCTTCAATGGATTTAAATCCCATGTGTGAGTCACTAGTACAAAATGGCTAATTAGTTACTAAAAAAATGACTAAAATTTGCATATAAATGACTACTTTTTGGTCGATGACCAATAGTAGCTAATTTACAGTGTCTTATGATGCAACCAACTTTTAGTCGTTTTTAGCTTAGTCATTAATTGATTGTCTCAATTTTATTGTCTAGTAGTATATTTGGTCATTAATTTCCACAATTAATGACCAAATATACAACAAAATATATTACTAAATGATCACCAGAGAAATCGAATTAATGACCAAAAAATATGACCAAAATGTTGGTCCTGTTATAAGATACTGTAAATTAGCTACTAATAGTCATATATATGTAAAAATTAGTCATCGTTTGAAACCAATTAATGACCAAAGAAATATGAATAAATTTTGGTTGCGTTATAAGTTATTATAAATTAGCTACTAATAATCGTATATATGCAAAATTTAGTCGTCATTTGTAATAATTTTTTTTATCATTTGTTGTAGTCATTTATCTTTTTTTGGTAGTTTCATATTCATTATATAAATGTCTACTTTAGTAGTTTATATTCATTTCATTTAATTTTATTAACAATCGTTATAAACAACTAATTAGTCATATATTCATTTTATCTGTATTCATCATTAATAAACATAAACTACTAATTTAGTAGTTTTAGTTTGATTTTATGTGTTCATTATTAATCAACATAAATTAATTAGTATGATTTTTCAACTAAATTAAAAAAAATGTCATACAATATTGTACATATTTATCTAATATGAAAATGCAAAGTTACATATGTTACTTACAATACTAAGTAATATCAAGCGCAACTATAAATAATTCCAACCACATAAATTATATTAAATAAAATTTCAAGTATTGAAATAGGAGTTTCTAATTTAATATTGGTTGGAGTACAATTTATACATGAAATATTGTTTCATCACTTCAAAACATTAACATTGTTTTGCCAAGACATTGCAGGTGAATTCACCAACTCTGAAGACTTGACCATTAGTCTCTATGTGTGTGTCTTATGCGGGATATTGGATCTACGGGTACCACTAGACCAATTCTCTTCTCTCTCTCTCTCTCTTTAATTTGCATTTTGTTGCTCTAGTGCTATTGTTCTCCTCTTTCTTCAATTCCTACTTCTTACCATCAATATTAACTTCCTTTTCTGAGAAAAAAGAAAAAAAGATACAATGTAGAGTATAAGACATGAAAGCCGATGAAAACTGGGATACAAATTAAAGTAGACTATAAAGGATTTATATGATATATACCTCAACGTCAACAATATTTCTAATGCCATTTTCCCCCATAAAAGCAAGAAACTCAAACAAGTTTTCAATAGTTGGGCAATAGTAGCCGCTATGTGGTTATATGACCTGTATAAACAAGCAAATAAGATGTCACCATAGAATAAAATGTGTACCTACTATGTTCTTAGTGTACAACGTTTGTTGATGAAATGTTATCTTCAACTAATGTAATAAAATAGACACACACATTTCTATCCCAATATTTTGAATTCCCATACTTATGGTACATTGCAATTTTGGTTTTATGCAACATAATCAAGCACAATAGAGATGGAAATTTCTAATAAGAATGTCTCATGCTCCACTTTTGTAGTTGTGTCATTTCCTCTAGTTATCTTTAAGAAGCAGTGACACTTAAAAATAAAAATTAGTCAATAGAAATCTAATGGATGGAGCAAAGTATTGCTGACAAAATATTACAAGAAGAAACTAAAAAAGAATAAGAAAAGACTTTGTAAATTCTGATAGTAACCAAGAATATAGCTTCAATATATTAATATTCGATTGTTAGTGTACTATTCCAGGGGAAAAGGAATCCAATTCCCAGAAGCCAACAAATTATGTATGCCCCTTGTTTTCCCTTTAATTAATTGAGCAAGATTAGCACATTAAATTTCCATTTAGAATCTCCGAAATGATCCTATAAATATTCAAAACAAACTCAATGTTACTCATTCATTTTTCTCTGATGATGTAAAATTGAATATGCTAACCTGTTTTTGAGTTGGAGAGTTATGTAATTCATCGTGTCCAAAATCATTGCTTATTGTCATCACTGCTTTTTTTTAATGATCAGGAGTTAGGCCTATATTTGATTAGAAAACATATTTTTCAGAATATATCATATTTTTTTAATTCAAAACAAAATTTCCTTCCATTTTATGACATTCAAACAAACTAGAATCCTTTTCCTTTAACAAGTCATTATTGTAATATACTACTAAACATACAACTATGTAATAAAGTTATTAGTGGTGTAATACTAATAAATCACAAATACAGGCAAGAAATAACACCACTATGTCCTAGGCATGCCAAATCTTTATCCTTTTGGTTGGAAATATTACTTCATGAAGACAACATATTTGACAAAGTGAACTTTTTTGAAACTAACCAACGCTAATGTATCCAACAACATTGACATTTTATATTGGCATGCCCTCAGAATGTGTGGAAGTATCAAACAAGTGTAGTGCACTTTCCTATACACACTCCTCTTTCTCCATGTGTCTTCATAGGAAACCCTCAAGTTCAATACTCCTGCAAGCACTGCTAAAAGTTCTAGCTCTAAAGGCACTCAGATGTCAAATAGATGAATGTATTGTATCTTGGTTCTAAATGATAGACACAGTGATGGAAGCATCAACAGATCATAAGCTCGATTATATGTCTCTATGAAATAGCATTAAGGAAATTGTCTCTATAAATCTTTAGGTCCAACTCAACATGAAAAAAGAAACAAGGTTTGACTTAAAATCAAGAAAGATTTAAGAGTTAATTCAGGAACTTTAGTCAAAAGAAAATAACTTGGACAAAATTTTTATTTTTTTAATGCCAAGTTTTACCTAATTCTTGCCGAAGTCCAAGTCAGATCCTAAGATAATTCTTCTCAAGTCTGAGTTAGACCCTAAATTTTGTCCAATTTAAGCTTCGACTCCATCTGATCTGCTCATATTTAGATCACGGTTGAGTTAGAGTAGCCAAGTTAACTTAGTTGAATCTGGTAACTATGGCTACAAGTATCTTTACCAGTTAAGGTAACAACGGCCCAAACATGATATGAAAAATAAATACAATGTGATGAATCATTTTTTATGATTTAGGATTGATACATTTCAGATGATGGAAATGTTATGATGTCATGTATGGATAGGGTTGACAAGGATATGGTGAAATGTTCAAAGGCCATAGGCTATCACAAATGATGGTACTATAATTCAAGACCAGTTGACTTCCTATGGACAATTTTGATTATACTTATAGGACCATTTATTGCAAATGTGTTGGAAAAGGTGTCAAAAGGTTTTTGTTAGGTCATTTATTAGTTTTGATATCAACCCCAATGAGCAATTTACCTTTAGGCATATAACAACATGAGTTTCCAGAATTAATATACAAAATTTAAGTGGCTTGATAGTCACTTCCTTGAGATCTTATTGTCGACATAAAAGGACAATGTATAAATGTGTATTATACAAAGTGATAATCTCATATGAAGCTTCCCATAAGTTTTGTTAACTGCCATTGGAATTATCTTATCGTTGATTTGATTTTTTACTTTGGATGCAATGGGTTTTAAGCTTGAATGAACTCCTTTTTTTCATTAGATTTTACATGTACATTACAACTCGGTAAAAGGTAAACGATTCTTACGAGTAAATCACATCATAAAGTATTGAAACAGAATTAATAAATCTACAATTCAAAAGATGTTACACTATGACTTATGGAACTAATTCATATATATTCAATCATGGTTTGGCTTATCTTGATCTTATAATGAGGACTATAACCATATTCTAGGAATAGATATATTAGGATTTTTTTGGGTAATTTCCAGATATGTAGAACAAATGTAAGAGGAATTTAAGTAAGGTTTTTGTATGAATTTAAGATGGTATCTTTACCTTTTATGTCCCTTGGAAAAATGGGGTTTAAGAAATTCTTGACAAGTTGTTTTATTGAAAGTATGAGGATGCCTGAGGCTACAAAATACATGTCTAATTGTCCCTATCCTTATTCAAAATGTCCAAAAATCTATCAAGTGAGTTTTCTATCATAGAAAAACTCTAAGATTATGAGGTGTAGGTCTATTAAGAACTAATCATCTATGTGTACTACCATGCATAGAGAGATGCATAATAAAATGTGATGAATCCTAAATAAATACAATGTGATGAATCATCATGTGAAATGTATCAATCCACTCATCTCGATTTTAGTTGATTTACAAAATTCATTTCCAAAATGGCCACTTGGGACTTCTTCTGAACCGATTTTTCATTAACGTATATGGTACAAAAGGAAAAACAAGTTTCATTAGCGTATATGGTATAGAAGGTGATAAAAAATTCATCTGGTTATTAAGTGCATCCTGAGTTCCTTTTGGAATTGCAAAACTAGAAATTTGTAAGCTAGACTTTGTTGGTGGTCCTTGAGGAGGAACTACCCATGGCCCAAGGAAAGGTAAGTGAAGAATCCAAGGAGCAACACCTCCTGGTGTAGGGTAGTGTCCAAGTTGTACATATTGATAGAGATTCCTTATTGCAATCATTTGATGGGGTTCAAGATCAAACTCATATGGATGGTGGACCACTGCACCCCTTCATTCACTGGAGTACTCCACACTCGTGGTGAAAATGTGAGTCGGCGAGGTGGACTCATAATTTCCTTGGGGGTATTCTTGCTCCCACCCCTCCCTAAGTTAGAAGACCTAGTCATTCTAATAGGAAATAAATGGCTCCTTGACACTGCCAACTCTTCTGACCTCATTCCTGAAACAGGATTCCTTGCATCAGTGTCATTAACTGATGCAAAAGGAGTTGTAATATCCATGACTTCAATAATTTTTCTAGATATTATTGTTGTTGTGCTTGAGAAAGGGGTGTGAAAAAATATTTCTGAGGTATTAGAGAACGCCTTCCCATGAATATGATCTATACCAATATGCCAAGCATTCTCGCACATACTCCTACCTCCATCTGATGCAGAGGAACCATTTTGAGATGCTAACACACAATATTAGCACAAAATCAGACTATTCATCTTAGAGATATTGGAGAGACAAAAAAAAAATAAAATGAAATATGACATAAACAATGATCATCCAACATAAATAACACAGTTAACATAGAACATGGTCACGCACATTCCCCTATGTCAAAAAAAATTGTTATCACCAATGCCTCATTTGGTAATGATCCTTGACTGCCAAAATACATCATGCATTTCTAGTTAGAATATAGATCCCAATTAAGAAAAAATGTGGGTTTTGAGACAAAATAAACACAATAGAGATAACTCACATAAGAGACTCATACATAAGAATATGTGCACGCACTTGTTGTGAATCTATGAAAGGTTGTTGAAACAACATTGATGTTGGTACTACTGTTGCATTCAGATATGGTAATGTTGATAGCTGCATGGTACCTGATGGTGTAAATTATGGGCCAATATCAGGAATATCTGTATAAGAATGCTTTTGTTCCTGTCTAGCCCTAATTTTTGAGGAATGGCTCCTTGGCCTGACTTATGCACTACAGGTCATGGTCGTAGACTATTCCTTCATGAGCTTTATTGAATATACATAGTATGCAAGTGTCATTATAAATTTTAATTGTAAATGGGGATGCCCCCTTTGATTTTATTTATTTATTTATTTAAAAAAGAACATAAAGTGAGAGGTGATAGGGAATTTTTCCTCTGTGTATCCTCAAGTTGACATCTTGATGAGGTGGATTTGAGTGATAATAGTTTTCGATCCCTTCCTAGCATTAATTCTCACAAGTTTTAGACTATGTGAAGAATGGATACAAGTCCAAACATGGCCTTGAGGTTGAATGGATGGTCATTGAAATCTGGTTGGATGATGGGATAGGGCTATGGATGATGCATTGTAATGGAAGGGTGGGGATTCTCTTTGTTTTAGCCTAGTTAACCTAAAGCAGGCTATCCCCCCAGGTCTTGGAGCCATAGAGGACAATGTGTTTGATGATTGTTTCCAAGAGGTATATCTCAGCCAAGATATCTCTAGGAAGTGGATTTGAAATCACTCTCTTAAATCAGGAAAGTGAACCATATGCCTTGTTAAGACTAGGCTAGAAACCATGCCTCAAATTGAATCAAGGCCCTAATGACTGAACCCCCATGTAGAATTAAGGTTAATTGTGAATTGTCAAAGGTTCTAGATGATTGATAAGGCATCAATATGTCTGTGTAGCTCCTCGGGTGAGTAGGCTAAGAGGATTATATTTTTTGCATGTTTTTGACATGCTTCACCTTCATCTTTCCCAGTTTTGCATGCTATAGAAGCCTTGTTCTATGAAGAAATATCCAGTAACAATAAGAGATTTTTGATAAACACCTTATTTTTAATTCTGCAAAGCTAAAGAAAGGACCCACTCCAACCTAGTCCAAACAATGAAGTCAGAAAGAATAAGGCCTAAGAAATTAAATAATCAAAAACTTTTAGAAAAGAGAAAGGAATTTGGCTTCAATCACCACAACATATTCAATCATTCCAAACAACATTGTAATGAACATAAGCTTCAATTGTAAAACTTGTTCTACATGAAGAATTCCATTCTATTAACATAATAAAAACAAATTTCACATAATTAACGAAAGTAAACCTGAATCACTTCTCTTGGTTGGCTAGTTTGAAAGGGTTTCCAACATCCAACATTTTTATCTATCTCACCATACTGCTCCATTGTAATTCTAAGGTAATGGCCTCTTTGAGTGCTCATTGTTGCCTACAACATCCCCTAGCTCCCTTATAGAGTGTTTCAATTTTTGATGAAGTGACTAAAGAAATAGAAGAAATAGAAGATTGTGATATTTCGTAAATAATTGGAGAAGCTATGGAAAAGCCTACTAACACAAAAGGAAATAAACAAGACACAAAGATTGCAATTATCCTAAACATTGTAAAAGAAAATTCTTAAAAAATTATGGAAGAAAAATATGACTATGAAAAGCATGAAAATAGTGAAGAATATGAATCCTATTATATACATATAAGTGTGGATGATGAAACTCAAGTTGAAGATAAAACTATAATGTTAAAAAAGGTAGCATTCAATTATTCCTCATTCTCTGATATTATACAATATATCCCAGTGGTCCCACATACTATATATGCTAGTGCTTTAGGAAGAGATATGGAGAGGTACTAGACATGGTAGATCGATGAGATCAACGAAGACAAAGGAAGAGGAGAAATTTGTCCTGGAAGGTAAGAGAAACAAGGTCAAGCACAAGGAGGGCCAAGGAGTGGCCTAGTATAGTTAAAAGGGAAAGAAGAAGGATCTAAGAAAGATCAAGTTCTTCCATTGCCATGAGTTTGGACACTATGCCCCAATGTTTCCTAAGTAGAAGGAGGAGTCCATTAAGGATCATGTAGCTACATCAATGAAGGTATATGCATTTTCTACCCAGTTCAAGAAATATTTCATATTGATAGGTTGCATGGAAAGCTCAACAGACAATAGTGTATGGTATATTGATTCAAGATCATCCTTCCATGTGATCGAGAACAAGAAGAGTTTTAGCCACCTAAAGGAGAAGGACATGTAGTTTTGGATTGAGCTAGGAGATGATGGCATGTATACAACTAGAGGAATTGATACTATCAATTTTAAGAGGGAGTCAAGTAATCCTCTTCATCTTAGAGATGTCCTATATTGTTAGGTCCCTATACTACTAATGTAACCCCTTATTAGTAAAACCCCCTTATTATATTTTTGTGCCCATATGGTCCCCATATTGTTATTAGTGTGACCCATAGAATCCCACTAATGTTATTATTGTGCCCTTACATTATTATTGTTATGTCAACTCTGATTATATTATGACCCCTTAGACTCCTATATATAGAAAGGATGTCTTGTTATTTGTATCATCGAAGAATTGTTCATTTGTGTAATGTAAAAGAGGTTCCCCCCTTGAAGAGGCTTATTTCTAAGGCGTTCATCTATCTTTTCTATCTTTTTGTGAGTTGGTTTCATAACATTTGATATTAGAGCTTTGGATTCTAGGGTTTCACTGCTCCAAAACAGGTCAACATGGAATTTTCACTATAACCTCTTTTCTACAACATTTCAGAATCCACAAAAAAGGCCCATTTGAGAAGAAATTGCATTGAATCATGTTTCCAAATTTTAGATATTGTCTCACTATATTTTAGGATATATGATCTGCGAAATTTAAGTTTTTTGTAAGCTCCAGAATTTCATCTAAAACAAGTCATCGTGGAATTTTTGCTATAACTATTTTTCTACAAAGTTTCAGAAGCTAAAGAAATAACTCATTTGAGAATAAATTGTTCTGAATGTTGGGTACGAATTTCAGATCTTATCACACTATATTTTTGGATATATGATATGAGGAATTTAGCGTTTTTGCAGACTCCCGAATTACATCCTAAACAGGTGACCTTGGGAAAATCATCATAACTTTCTCTCTGAGCATCAGATTGAAATTTCGCAAGAAGTTACAGAAAGAGGACAAACTTTATTTTATTTGGGTATAATTTTTAGAACCTAAGGTTTAAATAGTGACACGTGGCACATTTTACAATTTTACTCTACTGAACTATTATATAATTATGTCATCGTGGGAGATTGGGAATAAATCTTTCTTCAAGAATCCAATTGCAATCAGACTTGTGGGGTTAGAAATAGGACTTAGAGGGCTATTATAGGCTGAAATTTCAGAACTTAAAGATCTGAAATTATAGATTTAGTTGTTTCATGATCGAGCTCCTAAAATCAAGAAAAAGTGAGATGAGGAAGTTTGATGGCAAGGATCTGGTAAATTGGATACTACAGATGGAGAAATATTTTGATCTACATGGTGTACCACTGTTACAAAAGGTACGTATTGCATCTTATTATTTAGAAACAAATAAATTTTTATGGTATAAAGGGATTTTTTTGTACAACTTGTTACATGGTCAATTTTCACGGAGGAAATGATAGCACATTATGAGGATACAAAGAGAAACACCTTCTTTAGGCAATTGATAAATCTCAAACAAAAGGGTTCAATGGAAGAGCACCTTGAGGACTTTAAAAAATTGAATATAAGGGTAAATGATATTCCGGAGAAGCAAAGGATTGATGTCTTCATAAGAACTTTAAAGGATAACATTCAACATGAGGTTCATCTTTGGGAACCTGATTCATTGGAGAAGGCATTCAGGTTGGCAAGAAAAATTGAAAGCGAAATTATGGAAACAAGGAAGCCCACCACTCACAACTATAAATATGGAAGCATTTTTTCTCTTAGCCTTCCACAACCTACAAGGTTTACACCACAAAAATTTGAAGAAAAAAGAGAAAGAGGGCTTTGTTACATTTGTGATAGCAAATACACTAAAGGTCATAAGTGTGCTGAGAAGAAATTATTTTACATCGATTATGAAGAGAAGGAAGAAAAGGATCAAGAAACATCAAAAGAAGAGGGCATACACCAGGAACCAATCCCATAGAAAGAAGAAATGAATCCAACCATATCTTGTAAAGCATTGGCAAGAATTACCACTCCTCAAACTCGTAAGATAGAAAGACATATCAAGAAGAAAAAGGTTCAAGAAGTGAAATATCACATTGAGAAAGAAGAAATGAATCTGGCCATATCTTGTAATTCACTGGCTAGAATTAACACTCCTCAAACTATCAAGATAGAAGAACATATTAAGAAGAAAAATGTTCAAGAAGTGAAAGATCACATCGAGCATCAAGAAATGAATCCAACCATATCTTGTAATGCATTGGAAGAAATTACGACTTCTCAAACTCTCAAGATAGAAGGACATATCAAGATGAAAAATATTCAAGTAGTGAAAGATCACATCCAGCATCAACAACAAGTTCTCCAACTTTTAAAGGATAACGCCACTTTGGTGCAATATCGAATGAAACAACGGGCATATCAACATCGTAGTGAAAGAATTTTTGATGTAGTTGATTGGGTATTTTTATGGCTACATCTCAAGCAAGCTATTTATGAGGAGGAAATGTTGGAAATACTACATGCACTTAAGAAATCGTAACCTTACCTAATGTTACGACACTTCAAGGTAAAAATGGATCATGATAGTCTTAAATACTTTTTAGAACAAAGGTTATCTTTCGAAGAATAGAAAAAATGGGTTACAAATATGTTGGGTTATGACTTTGAAATCATCTAAAAAAAGGAAGAAAAATGTTGTTGTAGATGCACTCTCAAGAAAGGATGAGGATGTGGAAGCATTGTTTTGTACCATTTCTATTATCCAACCAGATTCGATAAACAAATCAAGGGATGAATGGAAGAAGGATGAAGAAGTGTGGCCCCTCATTCAAAAGTTGCAGAAGATCCCAGTTCAAACAATATTGCCAAAACTTGACAAGGAAGGAAAAACCATATTGGAGCCTAGAGCAGTCATAGAAACAAGAACCAGATAGCTACGAAATCAATCAATTTCAGAGTATCTCATCATGTGGAAGAACTTACCCACTAAAGATTCCACATGGGAGGACAAGAATTTATACAAAAGCATCGAGAACTACTCAAGCATTGAGGACAACACTTTTTGAAGGAGAGGGGCATGTTAGATCCCTATACTACTAATGTAATGCCTTATTGTTATTAGTAAAACCCCCTTATTATATTGTTGTGCCCATGTAATCCCCATATTGTTATTAGTGTGCCCCATAGAAGCCCAATAATGTTATTATTTTGCTCTTACATTATTATTGTTATGTTGACTCTCATTATATTATGACCCCTTAGACTCCTATATATAGAAAGGATGTCTTGTCATTTGTATCATCCAAGAATTGTTCATTTGTGTAATGTAAAGGAGGTTGCCCCCTCGAAGAGGCTTATTTCTAAGGCATTCATCTATCTTTTCTATCTTGTTGTGAGTTGGTTTCATAACATATACGTTCCGAGATTAAAGCAGAATCTTGTTTCAATATCCACTACCCTTGAGGACAATGGTTATGATGTCATCTTCAATAGAGGTAAGGTGATTTAACTATAAATCACACATTACAACAATTTCTTTTGAAAATAAAACTCTCTATTACCAGATCAAATGAGAATTTTCTTTGAGGGCTTTGTTTTATTTTTCTACAGTAAACTCTCTATTTCAGATTTTTATTTTTTTTTAAGATAACATTGACACTCACTCACCTTATAATGCTCGACATGGCGCATTTCGAGCACTCCCTTGACTTGCGAGAGAAGATTCTTATACATCGCCTGCATATATTTGGTCAAGATTTATATACCTGTAGAAATCACATTTATATGTTAGTTGAATCATTTGAAAGAACATTATTTAGAATTTTTGTTTAGCATTGATGGGTTGAAAAACTTTTCATTTATGAAACAAGTTTAATATTAAACTTCAGCCTTCTATGCAATTCCATGATGCCACAACTCACTGGACCTTTTTCTCTAACCATTGGTAATTGCACACATGTCTCTTATTTCAAATTGGTACCCTAGAAAAATATATTTAAGGCCATCTCTAACCATTTGAAGCTGCTTAAAGATCCTTGATTTCAAATTGACACCATTTAGTTGAATTATTTAAGTGATTGCTGATTTTTTCTAAAATAATCAACAACTTCAAAATATTTAAGACTATCTAACATAATGATGTTTAATAAACATTGTGTGCCAGATTTTAATCAATATTGTATGCCATTCCATAATACCATGCATTGTTGGATTGTTTTCTCATTTCCTTTTCAAGTTTAAGGACCAAACGTTTTACTAATTTTCAATTAACACCATATAAAAAAAATCATATATTACAAAGGATTCCATGCCTCTTAAGGTTAAATAGGATGATGTATAAACCTTGTTTTTACAGGCCACGTGAAACACAATTGTTATTCACCCACACTTTTTCCTCAAAATATATAAGCCAATGTTTTCTAATACAAGCTAATTATAATTTTATTACCCATAGTATCATCCTATACAACTTTCCTTCCCATAGCTTCACAGAAGCCGATAGCTGCACGTTCTTCCCAAAACCTTCATAGAAAGGCAAAGGCATTTGAGTCAAAAGCATCTTCCAAAACCAACAAAATGGTAATACAAACTTATCAATTTCTATATCCATTGATTTCCTGAAATCTTCACAAAAGCCAGTGACTATATTTTATTCTCGAAAGCTTCACAATAGCCAATGGCATGGCAATCTCAAGTACTCATCCAGGATGAATAAATGGTGATAAATTACTTAGAAAATTCATTTCATTCTCCAACTTCTCATGTAGTTAATAATCATGACAAATAATTTATTTATAATTATAACTAAGCGGTGCCATTTTCCTGGAGATTATCTTAACCCCATAACATTTCATGGTCAATAGATGCTTGACACGTTCTTAACTAGACATCTCAATCACTTGAGAGCCCTAAAGGCAAATGAAAACACATGTCACCTTTTCCTTTGCCTTCATCGATCTACCATCTCTGGTCCCCTCTAGATCTCTTCCTGAAGCATTGACATATACAGTATGTGGGACAACTGGCATAACTATATAATATTAGATGATGGGGACTAATTGAATGCTACCTTTTTGAAAATTATATTTCTATCTTCAACTTGAGTTTCATCATCCACACTTATAAGTATGTAATATGATTCACGTTCTTCACTATTTTCATGCTCTGCATAGAGTCATATTTTTCTTCCATAATTTTTTAAGCAAACGTTTTTACGATGTTTAAGATAACTGCAATCTCCATGTCTTGTTTATTTCCTTTTGTGTTAGTAGGCTCTTCCATAGCTTCTCTAATTATTTATGAAATATCAAAATCTTCTATTTATTCTATTGCATTAGTCACTTCATCAAAAATTGAAACACTGTGTAGTTTAGCTTGATATTGATTAGTGTTGCTCCCCATTTTATTTTATTCTATTTATAGAATAATGCTAGCTTCTTTGGACCTAGTTTTTACTGGAATTATCAAAGAAATGATTTCATCCAAGCCTTGTTGAATGAGATACAATGATATTACATCATCCTTTTGTTTGCTAGGAATTTATCCTCCAACCTTGAATCAAGCCTTCATAGATTTCCTCATTAGAGAATTCTTCAAATCCATTTGACACAATATATCATAAATTTTCTACACACACTTTGGTTCTCATCTTAAATACCCCAAAAATAATAATTTTTATCATAGAAACTAAGGGGTGGTGGTAGGACCTTGGGGGTTCAAGCCTCTGGCTCAATGCATTCACCATCATAACGGTGATAGGGTTATATGATTCAAGGTTCGGTCCCAAGAGTTATAACCTCAACATAACCACACAGATGAGCTGCAAGATTCCCAACCATAATATTGGTCTTTACGTGACCACACACACAAATATCTAATTATAATTATATATATATATTATTATATATATATATTATTCATATTACTATATTAATTATAAATATATATATATATATATATATATACTATATTATAATATTATTATACATGTTTTCTCATACACATGATGGTTTGTTATGCTGTGCATAGCTTAACCTCTTGCATCAGACAACGACCTAATGAACTTCTATCAAGCCAAATTCGACATTACAAGACATCATACAAAGTATACCAGTGGCTCCACATGTACGCAGTACCCAACCCAAAATCACTGTAGAGTTAACCCTGAGCCACATATAAGGCATTAGCCATTACTTTATACAAGACTCACATGTTTATAATCTCTTTATATATCATATATATATATATATATATATATTGATTTCATGTGGAATGGTGTGGTGTGTGTGTTAGGAATGACAAAAAATTATTTAAAAACAAAACAAAATAGAGATTTTAGAAAATAGGACTTTGATACAACTCCATAAAAACAACAATTCTTAAATAAGAGTCCCAAGTGACCTTGATGGTGCATATATGAAAAATTCAATGAAAGAATAATAAATTAGGGTGGAAGATTGTACCAAATGGAGTGAAAACTACTTACAAAAATTAAAAACGGCTGCGTAGATGATATTTATCATGGCTCAAGTGTCAAATTAGTGAATAAATAATTTCTTAAAGAATTTTTGCCACATGAGTGAGT
>APFE030574068.1:68517-79893 GCA_000404065.3 Pinus taeda | reverse complement strand
TGACTAGGATATCTCCATGAAATATATGAAGACTCTGATGGAGTCTGAAAAATAAAGAGAACTTTGACAATGTATATCTTTGGGTGATGTGTGGATATGTATGCAGGATGCTGATGAAAAATAGAATATTTCATGATGAAAGACCATCACAAAGGTAACTTTGATTTAAGTGTTCACTTCTTATTTTTGAACAAACATTTGGATGGGATTATGTAGGGCTACTGAGGGAATATCTATGGATATATTCCACCATCGATGCCCATGTAATAGGATGAAATATCCTTATAGAAACATGGCATGAAGAAGGCATCATGACATGAAGGAAGGCCATATATGAACAAATGGATCAATTTTCGATGATGACATGACTAACTCATGAATGGAATTGATGGATGGTGTGTTCCCTATGAAGAAGTCCCAAACATGAAGACTCCTAGATAACAAAAATAATTCCATGACATTGTGAAGAGGATTTCTTCAAGCAGATGGTTGTCCCATCATCTCCACCTGAGAAGATATTGTAGATCCCTAATTAAGATGGAGCCTCGAAACAAGTTTCTTACTTGGTATAAAGTTGTAAGTAAAATTCCTAAGCCAATACGGAGCTTAGGTACATTCCTTCTGTAGTAATGAGTACATTCCTTTATTGGAATAGATATGTCCTCCCTAATTACGAGGGACAAATAGACACATAATTATTCTCTTCACTTGGGAAGACAGAATGGAGGATTGGGTAAACATTTGGCATCTGATGCTCTTTGAGGACATGTTAGGGCATCCAAGATAATAGTAGTCAAAGAGGACCAATATTCTTTGAGGACTGGGAATCCCATATAAGAATAGTCTACATGGAACACACACTAAGAACCTAGGTGGGGTATGTTCCGAGAGAGACAATGATGACGATGTCTATACATTATTGGTCTCTCCAACATTGTGCTAAGATCTCATGGAGAGATGGATATGCTATTGAAGGCATTTATATTTGAAAATGCTAGTTGATATGTTGATATACAGATGGGTAACCAATCCGACTCTTATTATAAGAAATTATTCATATTGAGAATGACAAAGTACCATTATGAATACCTCCCTATTTAAGAGGGAGTGTTGAAAAGTGTAACTAGGTTCAATCTTCATAATGACATATGTAATTGTGATTTTATGTAATTTATGAAAAGAAGAAAAATAAAATTATTATTGTAATGCTTGTCTCATGGGTTTCATGAACAAGGAATTTTATTTTTAGTGATGGCTCCCATTGTGAGCCTTTAGGATTTGTCATCTAGTCATAAAATTCAAATTGAGCCAATGTCATGTATGCAAGACCCTTATTGGGCATGTTACATTTTGTATGAGTCATTAAATAAAGCATGAAAGCTCTCCAAGACAAGCACAAGACCTCTCCTACAAGTCAACTTCAAGAAGGATAATAATATCTTAACCAAAGGACACGTCGGCTCACCTACATGTCATGTTGGCTAGTTATCATGGAAAAAAACTACAAATATGGTAGCTCAAACTTATTTCGGAGACACAATGTCTATGATGAACTTCGGTAAAGGTTTGATATAAAAAGGGGTGCGAAGGTCAGTGAAAGGGAGTCCCCTAGCCAGCGTGAAGAAAGAAGGAAGAGTGAATTTTTCTTGGGTTTGATTTGGGCTAAAATACACTCCACACGTGTAAGGATCCCTTCTCACCTATTGTAAATAGGGCTGAGGTATTCTAGTTATCATAAGAATGAATAATTGGGAAAAGAACAAGTGTATCCTCAAGCTGAATTGAGGAAGGACAATCTCCTAGTCAAGTGAAGAACGAAGATACCTCTAAATAGCTCACACGTGAGAATTTCAAGGGTATAAGATAAGCCAAGGTTGCAGATCTGTGGATGAAACCGAAATTTTAGTAGTGAAAATAGTTTGAATTGCGTTGACCATAGTAGAAGGAAAGAGAAACAAGTTTGTTTCAAGAAGGATTTCGTCAAAGAAGGTTTGTGACTTGACCTTGGAGTGGAAAAAGGGTCGAGGGTCTTGGTCATGGTATTTGTCAATTGGAATCTCTATAAGAAGAAGAATTTTTTCAGGTTTTCCTCTCAAGAAGGGGAGGTTTTGGCCCTAGCTCATAGCCTATATTCTGTGTGTCTTGTCTCTTTATGGTTTATGCATAGGTAGTTGTTTGATGAAGAATCACACTATAATAATACAAGTAAAAGAAGATCATAATCTAAGAAGTAAAAATCACTCACAAGTGGTTATCAATAGAAGAGAAATCACCTAATCTCAATGCCCTGTATTTCTCAACAGGTGTGGACCCCTTTGAATTTAGTTGTAGTAGGATTTATGTCTCTCTCTCTCTCTCTCTCTCTCTCTCTTATATGTAAGTTGGATGTTCTCTCCCTTGGCTGGGCACTTCCTAAGCTACATGCTATCTTGGATGAGTTGTCGATGGGGTCATTGGTGCCAATGTTCATGTCAATGCTAGTGCTAATTGTTGGGGTTTCATATGTGATTGTGATTGACGTTGTGGTGGAGGCTTTGAGTGCAAACCTGCCCCTGCCGACACCATCTATGTCACTAGTGGAAATCCACTTTCAATGGCCCATTAATATAAATCCATGAGGGTCCTCCATTCCTTACCATATGGAACATCACATGACCATGCATCTATGATGTTTCCTTTTAGGTTAGCGATGGCCACATAATCAATTCAACCTCGCTCCTTGAAAATATTCTTCAGTATAAAAAAAAATTTAATATGATCATCATACAATTTCATGATTTCCTTTCAGTAAAAGGTATGACCCCTTTCTCTGAAGCCCTTTTGATATTATTTGATTATAATAAAGCATTGTATGAAAGCTTCGTTGGGACATAGGTATCCATCATTTTTTAATAAGGTTGGAAGTCCATTTCAATAGAGAACTTCGTATTTCTTTTTCAAACATTTTACTTCCTCCATTAGTGCCTCTATCTCATCCTCGACTAGCATCACAAATTTGTGCTTTATTATCATCTGGTTAGCTCTTACTACCCATTCAGACTTATTGATGTTTAACCTCACCACCTCTTCCTTAGGCAGTCACTTAAGAAATTCTATAATCACTTCTTCCTTAAATGGAGAGTTTCCAATAGTTCTCTTAATGGATTCCATTTCACTATGGGATATTCTAATGGTCTCAATCATTTCTTGGATGAATTCTAGTTGATTCCAATGCTTACTTACTATCTTTATTATTCGTCCCCATATTAATTTTCCTAACTTCGGAAGGGATTGTTTGTTGGTGTGCTCTCTCTTTGAAAGCTCAAATTCGGTTTCGCTTCTATTGATGTTTTCCTTGCCTCGAAGGATATCTATCTTGGCAAATTCTCGCTCCATAATAGGAAACACTTCACTGATTTAAATTGCGAGCTTTGGGCTCAAAATTTGTTGAATTTGGAAAGTTAGGCTCTTTTGGTGCACATGAGATGAACTCTACAAAATGAAAAAAATGGGTCCGTGAACACCTTTTCAACCAATTGGTTGTGGCAAGTGTGAGGATTGAATCTGGTGGAAGTCTCGGATGATGTCATGTTGAATCTCGCAGAAATATCAAATAATATCATGTTGAATCTGGTAGGAATCTCGTATTTAGAAGGTAACCTTCTAGTGTATTTACACTATAGGATTTTTAAAATCCAAACAAAAAAAAAAACAAAAAAAAATGAATATGTCAAATTACAAAAAATGGAATTATATACTCTTGAAATCACTCAAAAATACTAAAGAATTACGGTTAGGCATGCATTTTATTGACCTAGTTAAATTTAGTAAAAAATTGATGAATACCAATTTTGAAAACTCTCATGCAGGAAACTTAGAATAATTTTCAAAAATTTGATGGAGGTTTTTTGTCAAATACATATGTACCTCCAAGTATATTCTCTTATGTTTTAAAAAATAAATCTAGTGGCTGACACTTTTCTAAGCCCATTTTTATACTTATTAGACAAATATATAAAGTTATGGACTTCATGCAATTGTTATAAGACACATATGGACTTGTTTAAGCCTTAATACCATGGTGGGACGAAAAATATTTTCTACAACTGAAAGTACTTAATAATACCCAAGGATAGAACTCAGGCTTGCATTTTGGTTAGATAAGCAGTGATTTCACATTTAGAAAGTAATCTTGTAGTGTATTTACACAACAAGATTTTTTAATTCCAAATTTGGAAAACTAAAAGTAAATCAATGTGTAAACTTAAAAGAAAAATCATTTCTTATCAAAACAGTATCAAATAATGAGGGTCGGGTGTGGATCTTATTGAACTAATAAAATTCAGTTATAAATTGAGGAATACCAATTTTGAGAATAATTTAGTAGGTGACTTACAAAGAGTTTCAAAATTTTGAAGGTGTTGTTTTTCAAATACATATATACCTCGAGGTAGATGCTCTTACGTTTTAAAAAATTTCTCTATAAAGCTTGTGGCTCCCAATTTCTATAGTTACAAGACAAATCTATAAAGTTATGGTATTCATGCAAATGTTATAACAAAAATCTAGACTTGTTTAAGACCATGAGAGGAAGAGACATATTCTCTAGCACTTAAAAATACCAAAAGATTGAACTAATGTTTGCATTTTGGTCAATTAAGTTGGCATTTAGCATTTAGAAGATAACCTCGTAGTGTATTTACACAACAAGATTTTGTAAATCCAAAATTAGGAAACTAGAAGTAAACACGTGTAAAATTAAAATAAAAATAATTCCCCACTAGGATCACTCAAAAATACTCAAGAATGAGGGCTAGGCATGCATTTTATTAAACTAGTCAAATTCAATTAAAAGCCAAGGAATACCAATTTTGAGAACACTCATGCAAACAAATTAGAATGATTTTCGAAATTCTAAAGGAGGTTTTTGTCAAGTACATATATACTTCCAAGGATATGCTCTTATGTTTTGAAAATGTCTTTATAAATCTCATGACTAGAATTTTTCTAAAACCATTTTTATAGTTATCATACAAATCTATAAAGTTATGGACTTCATGTAAATGTTATCAGACAAATATAGACTTGTTCAAGACCATGGGAGGAGGAAACATATTCTCTACAACTGAAAGCACTTAAAAATATTCAAGGATAGAACCTAGGCTTGCATTTTGGTCAACTAAGTGGGAATTTCACATTTAGAAGGTAACTAGGTAATAAAGAAATTTCCAACTATACGTCACCACAAAAATCAAACGATGAATTCCCAGTGAAAAATTGTTAAACCTGACAAATATTATATGAATACAAGAACACATTACTGGTCTTTTAAAATCAAATTTGATATCACTTTTCCAATTTTCGAGCCCAATTATAATTCATATTTTCTTTTGAATTAGTAACGAAAATATATCCAGGTGTAGCTTCAGCTATTCGCTGAGATGATTTGGCTTGTGAGTTTTTTTTTTTTTTAAGAGAGAAGGATTTTTTTTAGTTTTTTTATTACGTTACTAGCTTAAATACATTCGTCAATGAAATTTTTTAAGTTATTTGCCATATGTTAGATAATTAATGAATACATCATCAAGCAAATTTCTTGATTTTATGACTATGTTATAGGCCATCTTGTCACATCTGGTCAATAGGTCTTCAACTGGATCAATTAACATCCTTTGACCCCTTTCATCATCCTTGCGCAAAGCCCTAAGCATGACTCATTCTAATCCTTGAGTTTCTGCTTAAAAACACCTTGTTTCAGTCATTTTAAGGACCAATGCACCCTGGTGCCTTATTGGACAACGTTGACTACCAGGTTGCCCTACTCTGCACATGCATTGATCACTAGCAGGTTGCTCAGTGTTGGGGGTGCACTAACTCTAGAAATTTTGGAGAAAAAAATTATTTATGAAGCTTCCTCTTTTAGAAGTTTCCAAGATCTGTTGTAACCATTTACCTCAGATAAAAATCTTGAATCCTATCATATCCTACCTTGGAGTTTTCATCCCTTATCCCTTGAGCTCATCCTCCCACATATAGTGGATATCAAGCCCAGATTGGTAAAAGGATAAGAATTAATGAACTACCTCCTTCACCTGTATATTTACTTGACATCCATAGAAATGGGTTTGCTTTTGGAGAGTTATTATACTCTTATGCTGATGATGTGAGACATATCATTCCATGCATTAGGGTTATTAGAGGTGCACTTTTTGACAAGGAAAGGACAAGTGAACTTGGAGGAGCTCTTCTACAATATCAACACCTATTTTTGGTTGTAACTCACTCCATTTCTATTAATGCAAAGAGTTCTTTGGTTTCCTATATATGATGTTATGGTTTCATATATTTCAATACCATGTTGATCTATTGAATAAAATGATTAGATGATGTTGCATAGATTTCGTAGATCATTGGCTTGTGTTTTCTGATTGTGTAGATTCTAATTATAGAGATCGAGACTAGGATTGGAGCATACAAGCCAAGGAAGGAGTGAAGCATACGACAGATTCCAGGTAGGAGTCATCCCATTATCTATTTAATTTAAGGAAAACATCAACTTCTTTGTTTCCCTGTTGTTCTAGGTCAATCCATCAGGCCTAAGGAAGATATTATTGCCTGCAGTCATAGATTTTGTATAAAAAATTGGAGACTCCAATGGGGATGGTGTATTCCGTTAGTGGTTTCTTTATCCATTGTGATTTTATTACCTCCTCTTCAGACCTTCATTGTGTTATTCAGTCAAGGACAAACCTATGAAGACCCTTCATTGAGTTTTAATCGCAATTTTAGTGTCGGAACTTTGCATTCCCAGACCAAGGCACCCTCTAGTGTTCTGAAAGAGAATTGCACCTTAGCTATGCCTTCTTTAAGCTTGTGATACATAGCATTGGAGCCTCCGTTTTACTTGCAATGGCCCTTGTTCATGCACAAATTTTCCTTTGTCTTGATTTTCTCTCTGATCAACCTTCTTCCAACTGCTCTTCCTTGAGTCTTTGAGTGTCTTGTGGTCTCTCTTAAGCCTCCATTTGGTTTGATTTCATTTTTTAGTGCCTTTGATAAGGATTTGTTATATTTTCCTTTGTTCGTATGATTAGGTCATTCACAAACTAATTTTGTTTGATCATTGCATGCTTAGATGAATTGGTGTTTTAGTCATCGTTATGAAAATCTTGCTTGAATTAATGATTAAACTTTGTATCTTAGTTTTCATCTAAAAATTAAGTGTAATCGAAAATAAAAATTGTATGCATCATGTATTGCATCTAGGGTGTGAAATTTGAATTCGCTAGTGTGAAATTGTGTATGAGTGTTAATCACCTGTTAGTTGCATCAATCTTTTTATAAGATTTTGTTTCATTCTTTCTTTCTTCTTGTCAAATTAGGGATGTATGCATAGATTGATTATTGAATTTGAAAGGTCCCTTTTACATTACAATTAAAGTTTGTGTGGTTTCTTTTCATCAGTGATCATGTTGCATTCATATGTTTCTTTGAATTTGAAACATTAAAATAAAATATTTGCATTGCATATAGGGATTTGATTTTCATTAGTATAGTGAGGAAATCGATGGTTGCATCATTTTGTTGTTGCATTTTTTTATTTATTCTTACCCTACTTAGTTATGCCTTTCATCATATTAGTTGCATCATAGGCGTGTTCAGGTGACATCGAGTTTTGAGCCTAGAAATTGAAACATAATTCATGATAGAATTTAAAATTCATCTCAATTAACCTAAGGATCATTTGAAATTTAAATGACACACATAGAGGTCTAGGCTAGAGACATGTTTCGGTGTCTTTAAATGTGAGTTGTCGTTTTTGTTAGTGTTTCATTCTGGGTGTGATATCTCATTCCACATACGTAAGTGTATTAGATATTTCTCCACGTACCTTCAGGTATATCAGATGGCACTACATGCATGATACATATATGGGAATGTTCTCATCAGATGGTTACGCATTAGATGGCACTACTACAGACTGCATTTGCATGTACCATCAAGTATATTTTGGAATTCCACCATAGGTTTTTATCCATCCATAGGTAACCAAGTCAGCTAGCTTGTATATTGTGATACACCGAACATGACATTCGAGGAGATTTCCTGCACGTATGTTAAGTCCTTGGTTATCCAAGGTGTATATTTTAGTTCATAGTTGCTTGGTAAACCATTTGCCTAGTTTACCCCTTTGTTTTATTTTGTGTTTTTAATATCTAAAATCAATTAATTAACCGTGGAACAACATCCTTACCATGGAAAAACTCCTTACTATATCTTAGGTTGAGACTAATGGTAATAGTTCCCGAGTCCACAAGTTAAGGAAACCCCCCTGATGAGAATCTTGGTCCTTTTTCTTCTTTTGGAAATATTGGTGCTCATTATATGGCAACTTTATCCCTTCCCAGATTTACCATTGGTTTGCCAGTTTGGTTGTTTTTTACCACTATGGTTCCAAATGTCCAAACTGCTTCTCAACTAGGTTCTCCTCCACTTGAATAATATCAACCTCAAGTTGATTCTAAAATTGACCCTTTTCCTTCTTTGCCTGTTAAATCTTCTTCCTCTTCTTTCTCTTCATATGGTGAAAAATTCAATGTTAGTAACCAATTAGATAAGTATAATAAGAAAAGGAAGATTAAGAAGAAGAAAAATAAGCAGGGGGACAACCAAGAAACCATTGCTTTGAATGCAACTAGTATGGAGGAACCTTCCAATCAACCTTGCAAAGTTAAATTCCCTTGCATGATTTGTAAGGGTGATCACCTTCTTAGATATTTTCTTGGTATTCCCAAGGTATTAGAATTCATAGTAAATTCCATGGGAAAAAGGGTAAAATCAAATTTCTCTGCAAGTTATGTGAAGGGAATCATCCTATTCACCTTTGTCCTTATATGTATGAAGCCTCAAAAGTGTTGCAAAACCTTACAACTTCTCAACCTTGAATCGTGGGTGGTTATTTAAAGCTTTCTCCCAATCCTCCACTAGTTGATGAAGTGATTGATCAAAATCCTTCTCTAGTCAATCCCACTCTCTCTGAACATGAATCCCATGAGTTTGTTCCTGACCAACCATTGGTTGAGAAAATGGTTGACTCGATTACACCTTCATTTCATCGTACCTTTCCCATAGAGAGTGAACTTCATACGGCTTAGGTTCTTCTCGTTTCTTCAGTTTCTAATGAACTGGGGGACAAGTCTCCCATTCCCACGACACCCCCTCCAAGTAGTCTGGTCACTTCCTTTGATTGGAATCAATTAACAGGATATCATCTTCCTCCTTAGGTTCCCTTCCATATCATAGTATAAGCTTATAATGTGGTGTTACCTAGCACAATCATAGATGAAGGTGCATCTGTTAGTATTATTTCCTCAACTACTTGGAAATATTTTCATTCTCTACAACTTATTCCTGTTACCTAGAATTTGTTGGCTTTTAATAGAGGAACCAGTCAATCGTTAGGGATAATCCCTCAGTTTCCTATTACTTTGGGAGGAAATATTGTCTATAAATATGTTATGGTAGTCCAAGGCTCTTTGGATTTTAATTTACTCCTTGGGCATGTCTATGTTTATGACAATGTGAGCTCTTATCTTTTCTCTCTATTGTGTGATGTGTTTCCTGCATGAAAGAAGAATTGTGACCATTGACCAACATTCATTCGATACTCCTAATTTGACTCCCAATCAACCAACTTCCCTAAATGGTCCCTATATGCAAGTGGTATCTACGTCGCCAAAGATTAATTATGTGGAAACCTATCCCATTCACATATCTACTTATGAAGATGAACTTTTCACTCTCTACTTAACTTCTTTCAACCTAGATCTTGTAGGTGATATGGTGAATCATTTATTGGGGGAATTGGAGCTTGATATTTTCATTGGATCCTTTGATATGTATCCCTGCTAGAGCGTTGTTCTTCCATATCATGAGAACCTCCTGGAAGCCATGGTCTCTTGGAGGCCATGGAAAAGGTCCGGAGGAGAGTTGAAAAAATAGTTTTTTATTTTTACTCCAAAAATGGTGAATCATCCATGATGTTTGACATCATCATCTTGAACCCTATTGACTCTTATAAAGTTGATTTTGGATGTATATTGTTTTTCGAGGTCTGTTTTTTGCCTCAAAATTTCTCTAATGAGTAGATCTTAATCATGAAAGATGGGTTTGCACCATCCAGGAAAAATGAGTCATTGATTTGGTCACAAGGATAGAAGGCCCAAGAAGATTAATAAATATGATTACATGGAGTAAATTTTTGTTTATAGTGATGATCAGGTGCTCAAAAAATAGCTCAAAATTCAAAGTTATCGGATTGGTGTGGAAGATGGATGATCGCATAGAGCTCATCATCATGAATCTGGTGTGACTCATTTCATGCAAAACTAAGACCATATGCTCCTAGAATCATGTTCTCTTCACTTTCCCAAATAGACGAATTTAGAAAAAATATGACAGCCCAATCAATAGTTCATATTGTTGATGTGGCGCTAACTCAGTAGGTGTATGTGGCAAGTTTATTGGTCAAAATACCTCAGTGAATCACATCATGCCAAGTGACACATCCTCATGGTGCAATGTGGTGGATTTTTAATGGCTTGTTGGTGGCCAACCACAGGATAGCACGTGGCACAACCAAAGGCTGCCACGTGGAATACTTGGGGCCACCAAAATTATGGGTTAAGTTTGGGCGGAGGCAGTGGGGGTCGAACCCGTGACCTCACATAACAAGTCCAAAGCCTCCACCAATATGCCATCGCATTTGTTTCTTAACCATTATGTCATCCACTTTTATTTAAATTACAATGGCGTGCCAATTCGGGGTAGGGCGAGCTTGTACAGGTTGGTCATTGGTTACACTACCCGCATACAACCATAGGTGGAGAGAGACGAGGGGCATGGCCAATGGGGGCAAGCCGTTGGCCTTAGCCCTAGACATGTGGCCACATGTTTTGGAAAATATGCATTAGAGGACATTTAATGCATCTCACAAATTCACCCAATTTTTGGCGAAATTGTCACTCCGTTACCATGTTTTGGAGCAAATTTGTAGGATGGTGCTGGATTTTGGGGAATTGTGGCATGATTAGCAAAATATTGGGAAAGGCCATAACTTCTTCAGTTTTTTATCCAATAAGGAGTAGAAAGAGGCTGCACAAACTTTTTGGGCATTCTGGAGCCATTGGAACATGTTTCGGAGCTTTCTAAGCATTGTAAACTCATGTATTCACACTTTTGAGCATAATAGAGAGGGCGAAGCCATTGGAAGCTAGACCAAGGAGATGTAGTGTTAGGGTCCCACCCTAACCCCCTTATCTATGTAATGGGACCACGTCATAGTCAAGAGTCAATAAATCCCATATTAATAATTGTAAGTGGTTAATCCGCAATTAA